>JAJOOO010009643.1:0-37899 GCA_029582685.1 Solanum piurae | reverse complement strand
GCCTCGTCCGAACAACACCAATTTTCAAAAAGTAAAACTTCAAATCTTGTCTTTGTCTACCAAGCCATTCGATGGATCATAAATGGAGTGGCCATCCAATTCTGTAGCATCTCTCCAGGTTCGGCATCTTGGATGATTGGTGTTGTGGTGCATTCTGCCGATATCACAGCACAATCTTCTTCATCAAACAATCTTCCCATCCCTTCCACTAGACCATCAATCTCAGGTTCTAAAGCTTTATCAACAAATGACTGGTACAATACTGGAATAAGCTTCGGTATATCACAGCCATGCTTCTTCCTTGTTTCTACTTCAAAAAATTCTTCCTCTGTTGGGGTATAACCGACTCCGAAGCAGAAATTTTGAAGTGGGATAGTAAGAGGTTCGTATATGCCATCCAAATTTTTGCCTAACCCATGCCCAAGGTATAAACCACTTCTTAGCATAGTCGCGGCTAGCATTTTATACACTGGCGGCATTGGTACTTGTGGTGTCGTATCTTCAAAAGCAGCATTCATCATCTCCACCATGTGAAAGTCAGTACCTCGAGAAGAATCTTCAATAACTGGAATGGAGAAGCTAGGGTAACTACGATTACCCCCTTCACCATGGATGACGATTTCATGATCTTCCCAGCTGAACTTCAAAATTTGATGTAATGTGGATGGGACTGCTCCAACAACATGGATCCATGGTCTTCCTAGAAATAAGTTGTAGCTTGTAGATATACTCATCACTTGGAATTCGGTGACAAATTCTGCAGGCCTCATTTGGATACACAAGTCTACTTCCCCCATGGTCTCTCTTTGCGAACCATCAAACACCCTTACATACATGCGACTTTGACGGATTTTCCCTACATCATAATTTAGTTGAGTAACGGTTTATAATAGGTAAATATTGAGTCCTGAGCCATTATCAATCAATACTCGTGCTATAAACTTGTCCCTGCATTTGACGGTGATATACAAGGCACGGTTGTGCATTACTCCTTCGATTGGTAACTCCTCTTCTCGAAAAGAGATTTGGTGACTCCCAATGACATGACTAACCATAGTGGCCAGATTCTTACAACTTGTTCCCATCGGTACATACGCTTCATCAAGTACCTTCAACAGTGCTTTTCGATGGTACTCAAAACTCATTAATAAAGCCCAAACAGAAATTTGAGTAGGAGTCTTCTCAAAATGCTTGACAATGGAATACTCCTTAGGTTGCATTCTTCACCAAAACTCTTCAGCCTCACCCTCTGTGATCGGCCTTTTTTGGTTCTCCTTTCTTTGTGTCTCATGAGTTAGTTCTTCTGGAATGTAGCATCTTCCAGAACGTGTCATCCCTTGTGCGGTAGCCACCTGCACGACAAACTTTTCTTTGGGATGGTCATTGCTTCTTTCTTTTGCCAAAGCGAATGCCTGATGAGGTGCAGTTATTACCACAAACTCTAGACGGGCCTTTATGGTCAATGAGGCCACTGTTGGTATAAGTGAGTTGACAATTGCTTCACTGACAGTCCCATTAGCAAGCCAATCTTCGTCTCTTTCAATCATGTTGATGGTAGCTCCTCCATGATTTGGCAATGGGTTAAGGTTCACATTGGGGGCAGGGGGCTTGGAGAGTAATGACTCTATTATCTATCAAGTCTTAAATCTTATGTTTCAAATTGATACATCCTTTTGTATCATGTCCTGCCCCTCCAGAATGGTACGCACAACATTGATCCGCTCGGAAGAACTTTGTTGTGGGATTAATTGTCGTTGCGTCTACTGGTTGGGTCAATCCTGCCACTCTTAGACGCTCAAAGAGTTGGGTACGTGTTTCTGCCAAAGGAGTGAAAACTCTGGGAGGCTTTCTTTCAAGGATAGGGCGGGGTAGATTGTTGGCATTTGGGTTGTTTTGTCCAGGGTTTTGGTAGACTGGTGCATTGGCTTGGTTACTTGGTAGTGTATTTTGGTAGGTTGGTGGTTGATTTTGGTAGATAGGCGGTGGTTCTTGGTAGTTCTGTTGTGCATAGTAGATTGGGATTAGAGCTTGTGGAGATGGTGGGTAAATATTTGAGGTGGGGAATCGGTTGGAGTTTCCAATGGCAGAATCAGACCCAAAATACCTTTGCAGCCTTGGCCTCGGGCTAAAAGATACGACAGACACGTCCTCTTTCTTTTTCCTAGTGAATCATGTGGCCATGGATGGTGAAGATTTGTTGACGGCCTGCAAAGATGTGAGACTTGTAACTTTTCCAGACTTGAGGCCATCCTCTATGGCTTCTCCCATTCTGATCAGCTCCGAAAACTTTTGTCCCATCATGGGAAACATCCTTTCATAATACTCGGGCTCCGGAGCTCGAATAAAAGCAGAGGTTATTTCACTTTCAGTCATCACATGTTGTACCTTTGCAGCTTCTTTCCTCCAGCGGTACGCATATTCACGATAGTCCTTCGTGGTCATTTGCTTGATTTTTTCCAAATAGTATCTGTCAAGGACAACTTCGACATTAAACTAGAATATTTCCAAAAAATCTTTGGCCAGAGCCCCTCATGTAGACCAATGAAGGAGTTCTTGAGATGGGAACCATTCTAACGCCTCCCCACTGAGGCTTCGGCTAAAAAACCTCTTGATTAATGCATTATTTTTCCCGATACCCACAAGTTTGTCACAATAAGCTCGTAGGTGAGCCATAGGATTGCCAATACCATTGAAGGTTTCAAATTTTGGAATTTTGTAACCTTCGGGTATTTCCAAGTCAGGGTGCACGCAAAGGTCCTCATACTCAAGTCATGTTATCTTCCTCGAAGATTGGACACTTTTTACTGCCTCGGAGATGGCATCCTTCATAACATTCATTTCATGTTCACATTTTTCTTCTCTCAACCTCCACTCCTTCTCCATTTCTTCATAGTGATCCAGCTCCGGTTGAACAGGAAAGCTAAGACATGGCCCAGGGATTGTATAAGCTGGTGGAGTTTGGAATGTTACGGAAGGGTATGTTGGCTGGCTAGGCAAAACACGTGGATTATTAGAGACTAGGGGTGGGATTTGGTGGGTTGGTGTGAAGATTTGGGAATTATTAGTGTTAGGTGCTTGGTTTTGATTTGGTAATGGGGGTGGTGTTTGGTAGGAAGTGCTGGCGTAAGGAGCATTGGATACAATTAAGTCAATGGGAAGAGGATTAGGGGTGGAAGTGATGGGTCCTGTGGTATGGGTAGGGAAATAGTTGGGTATTGGGGAACTTAGTGATGGAAAAGGAGGAAGCGGTCTTCTGGTTTCGAAGGGGGGTTCATTCGATGCAATAGCCAGTTTGGCCAGATGTTTGGTCTGTTGAAGCTCTTCCTGCATGTTTGCAATTCGTTGCATTAACAGAGAGATTAACTCACTCTGATCAGTGAGTTCAGTATTTCTGATGGTCACATCCACTATTTCCGTTTCTTCAGGAGTACCAGTCATTTTGCTCTTGCCTATCTCCGAAGAATGATCAGGGAATGATGGTATGATTGCTTTAGATCTTGTAAAGTAGGGATGGTCGGCCAGTTTGATTTCAACACAGATAAGTTTTTACGTGTAGAGAAGAACAGCTCAAAAGACATATATGTTAGTTTTTGTTGTTAACGAGATATGCAAATAAGTTGACATCAAGATAAACACACAAGTGTCATTTTGCTTCAAGAAGATTAATCCACAAAAATATTTTGAGTGAACGGGAGGACTTAAATGGAAAGAAATTTTTCTGTAATTGAATTGGAAAGGTCGACTTGCATAGAATCCTGCTAATTTCTTCCACTCAAATGCTTTTGTAGGTGAAATTCTTCAGAATCTTTCACTAATAAGGGAGAATAAAAATTGAAAAGATAGGGACCGAGCCTTAAGTAGGCTGCTTAGGTATTCACCAAGAAAATCAGGCCTGACGTAGTTTGAATTACATAAGATAACCTAAACGTACCTTCTCGAAATTAATAGAGAGACTAGGCTCGAAAAGAGCTTCCTACGTACCCCCTATGGGCTCAAGTCTCGCGTAGTTCTTGATTACAATAAAATTTTAAAAACAAAATGACAAACATGAGAAATGCCTTACATGAACCTAAATCTACCCAAAAGACTTCATTATTTCCTCTTCAACTATAGGGTGACGATCCGGTGCTCTCGTCATTTGAACCTTCTTTTGTTTTCCCTTTTCCCCTCATTGAGGAAGCATTCCCAAAATTTAGTTATTTAATGTCCCGTTCAATTTCAGGGATCCTTCCAAACGCTTTAGTGATATTAATTATCTCTTGATCAATTTTGGAAATCTTTCTTTTTACTGAGTCTGTTTCCATGTCAACCTCAATGATTCTCTCTCGTAGCATCCATTCAGTTTGGTCTAGTATTGCAAGTCTTTTTTTGGCTGCAACTATCCTCTCTTTAGTCTCGATAAATTTTCTGAACATTGATTCTTCAGTTTCTTCATCACTAACCCAAGCAATGGGTGGGATTGGTGCGTTGACAGTTTTTCCAGACATTCTAGCAAATCGACCTTCCTGTGATGGACGAATAAAAACTTAGGAGATTTTTAGAATAAATGGTTTATATATTTCTGAGAAACTTGGACAACACTTCAGAAGTAATTTGGACAGACTTTGTTGTTGTGGATTTTAATAAATACTTAAGGTGCTCTAAGAAACAAGAGTGGATTAATTCTGGTTTTAGACAAAATGACACATCACAACACAAAGCAACTATATCAGGTAGCACATAAACAATTTATATTTCGTCCTAAACTTGTGTCCTTTTTATGCCAAAGGTGGACCTCTCGAATTGAAGGATGTATGACGTCATTTCAAGCATTCCATTGCCCCACAAAATTAAAATTTATACAAACTTTGTAAACAAATTAATTGGGGATACCTAATAGGGAAAAGGAATACAAATAATCAAGCCCCCGCAGGGGTACAATCCTAAACTATGATTCCATGGAAGGTTCTCCGTTCTTTGAGCTTCTTGCCATCTCTGAATGCCAACGTCTTCAGATGCAATGGTCATTTGGTCCTTATTTGACTCGAACAAACTATTAAACTCTCAACCTCAAGAGACAATGTTTTGCCAAATGACGTAAACATCCTTCAAATATAAACACATAATTATGATTGTCTTTTATTGACCAATGGACCAAATAGACACAATGTGGGCTTCTAATGGGCCCAACACGCCTTGGGTGCTGGGTCAACTTAGTTTAATATGCGCTAAATTAGGGATTTGGTTTCGCTCTACGCTAGTTGACTAAGAGTGGGGTTTATTTGAAGTGGAATGGTGACCCAAGCGGACAACTTGGGCTGGAGCAGTTAGCGACTGTTGACCATCCAGTGGCCAACTACATTCGCCAGGGTACCTCGAGAACAATTTGGTTAACGAACGACTGCGGCTCCCATAATCATTCTTTAAGTGGAAAAATAAAAAATAAGCGTCGTTTGACGGAATATGTTATGCCATGAATGCAATAGTTTATAGCAATTTAAACATATTAAGCACAAATAAATAATTCAGCAATTAATAACAGTTAGTCAAATAGTCAAATCTTATGGTTAGAAATTAATTAACTCTCCAGCAGAGTCGTCATTTCTGTAGTGCCGTAATTTTACTATTTATAGAAAAATCACTTTTTGGAATGTTCTAATTATAAAACATTTTAAAAAAAATACTTACAAAAGTGTCGTCACTTAATTTTTTAAAGAAATTAAGAAAACTTATAATTTTCAAAGATTTAAACAGAAAAAATCATTTGAAAATACCAAAGGAGGTTCGGGGTTCAATTTACACTTCGAGAAGGGTTTAAGCATTCGAAGTGCCCGCTAACATGCGGTTGACCTGCGAGTTGACTAAAATATATTTGACTATTTTAAGGAAAATAATGATTTAGCATAAAAAATAATAACGTACAATATTTGATTAACTTTGAGAAAATAATTAAATAAATAAACCATTTTATTCTATGTTTTTAGCGGAAGACCCTAAAATGAAAACATTTGAATTAAAGTGCAAGTGGGTAGAATTTTAACAAAAAAAAAACTAGATTAATTAGAAATTATTTGATACATTTTTAAAATAATAATTTAAACCAAATTGGTTAATTTAAGCATGGAACCATTTTAAATTAATTGAAGAATAAAAGTTTCGACTAACCTTTTTGAGAAAATGACTAAGTAGAAAGAGAACATTTTTTAGTTTATTTGAGAAAAATACTTTAACTTAAAACCCCTTTGAAATAAAATGCGATCAAGTGAAGCGGCCTTAAAACATATCTTTTAAGAACACAGATTTAACTTAATTAAATATAAAATTCGACCGATATTTGATTAATAAAATAAGTGAACACAACAAGTGAAATGTATTAAAAATAAACCAACACAAAGAAAATGACTCGTCTTTTGGGGAATCTTATTAAGTTAATTAACAATTCTAAAGTTAGAGTTAATAAATAATCACAATTAAATAGTTTGAGAGTAAGGAAGATATTGAATTTGGGCCCTTCTTGGGCCAAATTCATTGCTACTTTTGGGATGTAACCAAAACCCATTTTTGTATGAACTTTTTGTATATCAGTGTATATCGGATGTATACAGACCATTTTTCATGAGAGTGCTAGGAGGAGAAGTACACCATGGACTCGGAAGAGGTTTACATGCACACAAAGAGAGGGAAAAGAATCAGAAAAAAAAAGTATAACTTTCAACAAATATATGATCAAATAATTAACTCACAATGAGGATAAACACATAAGTTATTTTAATATGAGAACACTAAGGGTGGTGATATTGTATTCAAAATGAGAGATAATTGTGGAAACTAATTAAGAATGGGACAAGCCATTAGATAAAACTTCCTAACTAAAACAAAAATACATACTATCAACTAAAGAGATAAAACAAGATCAAAGGTGAACTAAACAAATTGATTACTATGCACAATTGCATAAGGCAAGATTGCCATAAAGGAAAATTATCATTTTTAAACACATCTAGATATAACTCTTAATATTAAACTTTAAGAACTTAACAACTTATGAGGAACATTTCTAAGTTAATGGGCAAAAAAATAAAATCCAACTCATTGCAAAACTAAACTAACTACTCATCTTAAAAGCTCATGGCATCAGGAAGCATTCCAAAACAGTGAACGGAAGTATATGAAAACTAACTTAAAGGACACATGAAAGGATACATAACACATTAAGGGAAGCAATAACGACTAATCTAATTCGAACTTGAAAGCCTATTTATTTATTGATTATTAACAACATATCAAGACCACATTGGACGTTAATAAACAAACCAACAAATTCAGGGCACTCACTAAACATGATTAATGCTTCAGAATTAAAGTTGGATAACTTTAAAGGCTAGTAATCATTTACTCTTGCACAATAATAAAATCATAAAATCTGGAAGTACAATACTTAACAGAGAAAACCAAGGTGGTAAAATCTTACACTTCAACTATTGAGCCCGTTTAATCACATCAAACAGATAGTCAAGACTTATTATGAAAGTAGACTTTATTTAACATGATCAAATAGAATGTAGATGCTTGCTACACTCATACGGTTAGGGAACAAAGTTTTCACGGAAAGGATTAGAGGCTTTAGCATCGAGGTTGTGGATCGTGGAAACAAGCAGGTTATAATAACACTACGCCTTGAAGCCAAAAAAGAACAAAACAATAACAAGACATGGACAACATTCTAGTATGTAAAAGCAGCAATTAGATTTAAATAGCATGAGATTGAGCTAATATTGATAAGAGTTTATTATAATCAATAAAAAATGATAGAGGGGACAACTAGGGCTACGATTAAGCAGTGAAGAAACAAAATTTATACAGTTAGCACATTCAAAGTTGAAACCAATAGAACAGTGGATCATCTCGAGCAAACTAAATAGATTCAGCTAGCTTTATGGATACAAAATCGAGCCAACAAATCTAAGGACCAACATACAATACTAAAGTGACTTCATTGATGCTCGAATCATGCTTACTACTAAAAAACTCATAGGAAAATGGTATTAAAGCAAAGACTTAAAAGCGAAGGAACCAAACGTTCTTAATAACAAACTCCATACCAAGTATCGAACACATAGCACCCCATATCGAAAACAGAACGTAAGAGGAGGCGAAGTTACCTCCTTTGAGGCAGCAAACTGAGAACAAAACAAGCCAAAGAGAGAGCGACTTCGTATTCCGGTTACACTCGAGCAATAGATAAGGAAAGTTGAACCAACCTTTAATCAAAGCTTTTCTTCGAACTTAGAATAAGAAAATCGTTTCAAAATTTCTTAAGTATAAAACGACTATTGCCAAAGAACCAAACTCTAATCCATTTTTTGTAAGCTATTTTTCGCAAGTCACCTCAAATTCCAATTTTTTTTCCTCTTCTTCCAACTCTATTTTTTTTTCTCCCTACTCTATTTTTTTTTATCCCTCCAAGCATTAAAGAAGATGGAGGTTTATATAGAGGAAATTTGGGGTTGATTTAGGAGGTAAAATCCGTTTGAATTTGAATCTACCCGTTTCTTTTCGAGGCAACAGTGAAGGGATTCAAAAAATCCCAGAAAAAGGGGGGAAAGGGACATGAGGGTGGTTGGACGCTGCAGGCGAGGGTTATGGGTTCACAGATGGGTGACGAGATTTTTGGATTTGCTGGATGCTTCTGGGTTACGTCTGGAGAAGAAGAACATGGTAGGGTCTTATGGTATGGCTATTGACGTTGTATTTCTGGGCATACTGGAGCGGGGAAGAAGAAGAATAAGATGTGCATAGGGGTCGCGTGCTATTCTCGCTGGAAGAAGAAGAATAAGAAAACATATAAGGGTCGATCGGGTACTGGTTGCACGCGGAGAAGAAGAATGATGGGGTAGATCGGGTTGTTTTGGTGTTGTTGTGGGCTGGGCATTGTATAGTGGGCTGCTGGAATTTGGGATTTTGGAATTGGTCCAAATTAGATTCAAGATTGGAGGCAAAAATGGGTTAGATTGGTAATAAAAGGTTTGGCCAAATCGATTGAAATTATAGCCAAATTAGATTTAAGAAGTTAACCGAATTGAGTTGATTGGCAAAATCGGCTAAAATTTAATAGGATGAATCAATAATTAACTAACGAGCTTCTTACTCTTAATAAAAATAAAATAATCAACTTAATTAAAAAAAACTATTTATTTCAATATATATTTTTATATATATATATATATATATATATATATATATATATATGAACTATTACATAACTAAATAATTAACCAAATATTTAAAATATAAAATCTTTTTGAGATGATTTTCAAATATTCATAAAATATATTAATTATATACATAATTACATAAAACATATATATCATTTAAAAATTATAAAAAAGTGGCGAAACTATTTAAACCATATTATTATTATTATTTTTATAAAACTAATTATTGTAAGTCGTTTGAAATTTAAGAAGCTCGATGATTAATTTATGTTATGGAGAGTCAAAATTGGGTGTCAACAATTGTAACGATCGGTTTATGTCGTTATAGAAAAGCCAACGGGGAAAATTTTTGGACCGAAAAACTTTTTGGTAGTATCTTGAAATTTCCCAACCTAGTCCAGATTTTGACGAAATCAGAGTCAATGAGGTCTAGGGAAATCAGGTAACAAACAGGAGATCAAATTATCATATGAGTAGATAACTAAGACGTTAAGGAACCATACGACTTTACGGAATTGAATTCGAGAGAGTAGAACTCTCGAAACTGATCTTGGCGTGAACGGGTAGTATCTGCGTGTCATTGGTTGAAAGTGTGTTGTGAAATGGGGGTATTGGAATTATTAAAATTGATCATTGTTTTTGTGCAAGCAGCTGAGGCGGGATTTTCTCGCCCGGGCGTTGCCGATGTAGCGGGGTGAGTACCGCTGTGGCTGGGCAGTCGCGAATTAAATCAAAAATAAACTTCAAAAATAGTTTATTCGGCACTTTTCGAATTTGAGAGCTAGGAGACGACCCCAAACGAGTTCTTGATAGTTTTTCACCATTCTTGAGACCAAAGGTAAGGTTTTAACCCCTTGAATTCATTTTTAAATTCGTAGAACGTAATCTAATGGGTAATTATCGATGGGGGAGGGTTTTGATCTGGAATTTATGGTGGAAACAACCCTAATTTGGATATTAGGATCATGGATTTGATTTAGGGTTGATAGGATTGTTGGTAATTCGGGTAATTAGTTATCATTTATTAATTCCCGTGTTATAATTATTGTTTATAGACCAAGAACAAGCGGAACGAATTCGGAAAGGGAAGAATCAAGTTTCTTAGGAGATTCAAGCTTTGTTTGAGGTAGGTGATGGTTGTGATTTCATGTTGTGTGATGTATGTTTGTTCTTGCTTCATTATAATACATGTATGTATGTTAATGTTGCATTATTGGTCACATTAATTGTAAATGAGGATAGATGAATGATGAATGCCATGAATCATGATTTGATTGTATGATTATGATAATATACTTGTGATTGTGATTATGGCTTGTTGAATGGATCGGGTGTTGCGTTCCAACACACTAACTTGGATCGGTTCCCACGTTCCGGCATAAATATGGAATCGGTTGCCACATTTCGACATAAACATTGTATCGGGTACCACATACCAGTACACTAACTGTTTGAGTTTAAGTTCCATGAGATAACCAATGACTTGTTGTAATTGTATATTGTTGAGAATGTGATAATCGATATTGTACATGTTCGGTATTTGCATGTTTATAATGTTGTATCACTTACTTATGTTGCACTTAGTGGGATAACTGTGTGATCCTACCAGTACACTGTGGTTGTGTACTGATACTGCACTTGCTCTTTCTTTTGTTGAATACATGGCATCTTTAGGCGGCTATTGGCAGACCTCGTCTTAGAAGATCAGTGATCGCCGATCGAATTCAAGGGTGAGCCAGTTTTTCCGAGATGCCTTGAGTTCTCCTTTTTGTTTAGTCCATCTTTTCGGACTTAGACTAGTTCTTTAGATTTCTCTTGTTTAGTTGGGTTGTACCCATTTCTTTAGACTATGGTTCATTGTTAGAGTTTTTGTAGGTTGACTTTCAGGTTCTAGGCATTTAAATTCCGCAAATTCGATGTTAGATCTTTTGGAAGTTTATGGAAACTTCAGTATTTAGTTATATAAACCTGCTTCTGTAGCTTTAAATTGTTTAGTTGGGCTGTAGTAATGGTTCTCCCACCGGAGGGTTAGTGTGGGTGCCACTCACGACGGTTTGAGTCGTGACATTGAGGTTTAGGGTTAGACACTTTTTTCTTTGTTGAACTTAAGATCTGGAGTATTGGAGGAACCTTGACTAGAAAATCTTTGTTGGAATTTAGAGAAATAATGTCCATCGGACCTTGAATGTGAAAAGTCACCATCATCAGACTTTTTTCTCTTTGCCTCCCTAGACCTTTTCTTAAGCTTATCTTCTTCAATTTGTTGAGAATCATACAATGAAAAATGTCAATTTCCTTAATAAGTGTGGTTGTATAACATTCCTTAACCACCATTTCAGACACACCCGAAACAAACTTACTCATCATTGCCCTAGGACGAGGACTAATTAACTCTCGAATACAATAAAATGATCAACTAGCCATGAGTATGAGAGGTAGAAGCGTCAGACCCTATTTTAATGAGATAATGTAGGCACAAGTATGCATTAGTACATGAACTGTACTAGGTATGGGGCAATATCTATAAATAGACATGGTAGCATGAAGGACAAATGTTAGGGACTAGAGACTACCCTATTTGATCCCCTACCTCAAAGCCTTCTCAATGCTAAGTTCAAATCCCAACGTAATAGATAAGAAATCAAATATCATTATAACATAGGAAAGACACTGATCAATACCAATCCACATCTTTAAAATCAAAACATAGAATATCTCCTTAAACACAATTCAACATAGATGAGAAAACCTTTCATCAATGTGAATCCTTATATGAGAAATACCTTCCACAATCATGATCATATTCATAGTGAGAAAACCTTTCACAATAATACTGATACTTTCCTATCAAACATCATCAAAATCATTTACGTCAATTTTCATAAAAGCAAGCATATCTTCATAAATTCATAATACATAGTTCATAAGTTCATGGGTGCATCATAGGTTCATAATTTAAAATCATGTATCATGTATGAGTCCTTATAATTTTAACTAAATTTCATGTAATAATCATTAAATCATGCATTAAAAAAATTAATCAATAATAGAAATCATAATTGAATAAAACCTATATAGAACTTGGATGAATCCTAATTTGATCAATTTGAAAATTAAATTGAAAAAATGAGAATCTTGGGGACCCATGGAGGAATAGAATTCATGGGGGAATACTCACATACCTTTTTAATCAAAGCCCAAGATGAATCATGAATTGATACCCCTGAATGAACCCTAGCTTCTTTTTCTTCCTTAGGTTGAGAGGGATCTTTGGAGAGTGAATTTGGTTAAGTTTTTGGGGAAATAGGAGAATGGATTTAAAATGGGTAGACTTGGGACTTAAAGATTTTATATAGGGCTTAGGGTAGAGGCAAAAGAGACATAGTATTGGCTTAAAACATTTAGGAAAATACCCAAAACCCCTAAAAACTAACTGCTAAACTCCTCTACGATTTAGACCTACGGTCCGTAGGACTTTTTACACGCCATCCTGGTCAACCGTAGAAAAGTTCAAAAGCCTAATATTTTGGCTAACTTTTGATGAAACCTATCTACGGCCCGTAGAACCTCCTATGGTCCGTAGACCCCAATCATAGAAAATAATATTCACCTCAAAATTTCACTAAATCTGAGACCTACCAACGAAACTCATCTAAAACTTGTAGATTATTTGACAGACCGTCTTGTTCACTCGTAGAAAAGTTCGACTTGTTTTTTTTCAAAAAATATTTTCTCCCTTTCTACGAAACTGGTCTATGACCTGTAGAAAATTCTATGAACCGTAGATTGGTCTCGTAGACCTGAACTAGTAGGAAACATCCTTGCAACCTTTTTCCCTTTTGAAAGCTGAGGTATTACAAGATGACCAAATTGTCACTCCCAACAAGTCATAAATGATTTGGGGTCATTATAGAAAATCTCTAAAAGGCAAAAATAAAACAATACAGGGAAAATGTACACTAACTCTCCATGTTAGAATTACCAACACCAATTAATTAAATCAATTTTCTGAAAGTTAATTTATTGACTAACTTAATCATTTATTATTATACTTCACTTATTTTACATGACTATAAAATCCATATGTAGGGTTTCACGAGAAAACCTATAAGTGATCATAGAGGGGTGTCTTCTATCTCAAGTCTCTGACATGATTCTATCACTAATTACTATTTCACTAATTTGATTTATCATCATCCAATCTATTAGAAATATATTAACTCATAATTGAGTCTCACCTTTTAATAGATTAAAATAATAGATCAAACTACAAAGATCATAATAATTATATCAAGATTAAGAGTATAAATACTTGTAATGGAGTAGAGAAGTTGTTTATTAATATTCAGAACATAAACAAACATCTCTTCTTGATTCGTTTAATATATATGGAATGTACTAGCACAAGAAGTTGAAATATGACCACTTCCATAATTTAGATCAAATTATATTTAATCTTGTTCTACAATCATCAAGATGTTTTTCCTACTTCATATTTAATTGTGAATATTAATATATAACTTATGAGAACCGACAATTTGAATCTTTCGTGCATGAGTTAGATAACTCTATACAAAAAATGTCTACTATATAAGTAATGAACACGCATATTAACACAATAATTTATTCAAATAAGGACTTTATTATAATAAATAAAAAAATAGTCTTTACTTAGATTAATTGAAATAAAATATTATCACTCAACAACATGATTAATAGTATATCTCAACACAAACAACTACTAGGACAAAGATATAATAGTGTCTCATTAGCACAATGATGCCAACACTTTTCATAAGATGATCACAAGTCCTTGATATTGGGAGTATAAGCATCTTCAAAATCATCACTTTCTATCCCATATAGTAGAAAGGGATCATCTAATCCTGTGCATTTAGAAAAAAAAATCATTAATGTAATATGATAAATGACTTTAGTTATGTGAAAATAAAATATGATATTTCAAGTTCTTGTGACTCATTAAATTGTTCATTTTCTAAAAGACTTATACATTGAGAAACTACCTTCTTTAGATGAGAAAAGATCAAAATTATCTACATTTGTAAAAATGTTATCATGAGAGATTAGATGATCCTTTTTTCCATGTGAATTCTCAAGTGTAGTCTTGTCTCCTTCTTTTGCACTGTCTATTTTCATTGGAGGAGCGACTTCGGGTAGGACAAAGTTTGTAGTAATGCATACTCCTTCTTTGTCATTTTCACCTGCAAACAATGTGAAGATTTAATATTAAAAAGTAAATCAATGTAGCTAATAGTATTGATTATGTGAAAGAACTCAAACTAAATATTTACACATTAATTGTATAATTCTTGTGACCTATTTAGTGCAATCATTCAACGTTTTGTGGTGAATATAATTTTTATGATTTATCTAGTACATTCATTAAGAGATTTTATGGTGAAAAATATATTTATTTAGTGTAAAATTGTATGTGGTCATAGACTTAACATCATTGGCCACAATTTATTCCTAAAAATAAGTGGATTTTAACTAATGTGATTGGATGATGGGTATTAGATAATTAGTGTAGAATGCTACTTGTGTAACTTGTTTTACCTAATTCCATTATAGAAGTAGTTTTTCTTAGTTTTAACATACTTGTTTTCCTTTAAAAAAATATTTTTCACAAAGTTTGACCAACCAAATATGAAAATAATCAAATGTTTTTTTCCAAACCAGACACACCCTAATTGCATAAATCTTGTGATTATCTCATGCATTTGTTAGGAGTTGATTAAAATACCTGTATCTAGTGTGAAATCAGCGGCAGTCACAAACTTAACATTATTGGTCAAGTTTACAATCATTTCTTTTTCTCCATAATTGTGTTCATAAGGAAGTCCCTTCTCCATATGACCATTCTCATTATTCTTGATTTCTAATGATTGTGAAATGGGGACTTGCTCCATATTTTCTGCAAAAATAAATGAAGTCAATGTATAAATATTTTTTTAAAATGCTTTATTTATCTTAATTTATATGATATTATTTGACTAGACATGAATTTTAAGAAACAAATAAATACTTTCAAGAATTATGACCCAAAATTCCTATAAATTATTACGTGGTTATAAATTATTTCATCAAACATAAACTAAACTTTTAAAATTAAATTATTTTCAAATATTGAGATGCATCATTATTTTTAGAATAAACCAAAAAAAGTATATCGGGTAAAATGAAACAAAGAAAAAAATAATAATCATACCATGGAACTAAAACCTTTTCTTTTGGATCAAAAGTTAATTACTAAAAACTATAGAAACAATCACTAACTATATAATACGTGTAGCTTATTGAATGTGTTTATTAAGAGCATGCTTGCTTGGCTAAATTAAATACCTTCATTGTATGAAAAATTAATGGTCAATTCTTCATTCTTGGCCAAGGTTACGACCACATGATCATTGATTCTTCTGTGTACTTTATCTTCAGGAACAATATTTTGGAGCTCCAAATCTGCAAAGCTTGTATTATCTACTTCTTGAAATAATGGTGACATCAAGTGAAGGCCATCTATCGAAACATTGGAGGAAGAAAGCTTGTCGAATTTTGAAGGTCTTGAATATTCTTTTCCTATATAAATGATGACTCGTTGATAAAAATAACAAAAGATAATGTTCACACAATATAGCTAATAGTTTTGTTTAACTTAAATTCTAGTGATATAAAAATATTTACACAATCACATTTGTCATGAAATAGTTATAGGTATATTGTTATTAATATAAATATCACTTTTATAAAAGGTTAAAATTTATCAAGTGTAAAAAATTATTTTCATTATATATACTGTTCAAATCATTTTTATTAGTACATAATGTGGGGAAATGATTTACAATACATAACACAAACAAAACTTTCACATACTGAAATGTATGAATTTTGTGGAATATTAAATTCGTTGTTCATTTATAATGGTTATAATAATAAAATAAAATAAAAAACTTACAAAAAAAAAATTAAGCTAGTGATACGATCACTTACCTACACCTTGTGAAAATTTAGAGTCCAACTCATTATTTTTGTTCAGGTGAGCAAACACTTTATTTTCACCCTCTTTTACCTTGTCCACTTCCTGATGGAGAACAACTACTACATCATGGCAATCTAAATTTGTATTTCTTTCAATTTCTTCTTTCTGAACCAATGATCGCAGAAGTACATCATCGTTAGAGAGGTTGGAGGAAGATTGCTTATCAAATGCTTTATGGTTCGGAAGATTTTTAAGGTTATTCATCGAGCGAACCTACTTGGATTTAACATCATTATGGTAATTGTGATTGTCCAAATTCATGAGATTGTTTTATGTACCACTAGAATATTAATAACTTACCATAAACTCGCTTGTTTCTTTGATCTCGATCATTTCACACATGAGCGCTACTGCATTTCCTACATGTAGTTCACCATTGTTTTCTTTCTGTTCCGTTGTTGTATGCTCTGAGTTTGAAGGTTCTTTTTTTCTTTTCTTGGAAGGACGTTTTGGAGACCCAATCTTGATTTGAATCAAGATAACATTATAAGAATGATTGTAACAATAAAAAAATTATATTTGTCAAATAATAAAACATCTTACCTTAATCTCTTTTACCATATTGGTTTCTGAATCGACTTCTACTTTCATTTTCTCGTAACCATCAAAGATATATCTACACACATCCATAACATATCGACATATGAAACGTTTTTTCATATGATAGTAAACCTACAACACAACAAGACTTTTCATTAGATTACAATAATTATTAAAGGATTTTAATATTGTACACTATCACCTTGCACTAACAAATTATTAACTACTCTACTAGGCAAATTCAATAAGATAAGTATGCTAATACAAATGAAGCAACTAACATAATTATAATAGATAAGATGCCTCATGATATAATCTAGAAACTATAACGGAACTATCTAGAGAAACATCTCCTAAACCAAAATGTAGACAAATCATAGAAAAACTACTATCAAACTATCATTTAACTTTTGCATTTTATAAAATATTACATGTCTTATTTTTAAGATTACAAAACTCATATTTTATAGACTCTTACCTGTAAGTATACTTTAAATTATATGATAGTGTAAATAAGACATTATCCAAATAATGAATAAAACTTAAACTCATTGTCACAACTATCTTAGTGATTGATTCGTTATCTCTCATTTGCTTGACTTGTCATTTTGTTAGTTCCTCATCACTAATTTATAGAATCAAGATATAGTAAAAATAATAATAATTTAAGTTATATGCAAGAAATAAGATAATAATTTTAGTTACCTTGTCACATTGACCATTAGGGCGCCTTCTCTTTTCACATGTCCAGTCTTCCAAGATATCATGATATTTTTTATTAAGTCTGAATGGATCGAATAAATCTTCTTCCTATTATTCGAGTCCATAACAAAGTATTTTGAAGAGTTAGCCGTCTCATTATTATGATCAAACCTTGACTTATTAAATTTATACATAAGCAATCTAGAAAAATAAATGTACTAACCTTGTTTAATTTTATAGTATAAATATTAGTTTCACCTGCTAGAGGTACAATTGCAAAGCTAACAATAGATAGGGCTATGACCTCCGCATTAATCAATCCCCTCTTCCTCCCGATGAGTTGATGGGGAGTTAATTCCGACTCATTCTGCAATAATAGAAAGTTTTTAATAAAAAATTCTTGTCATACTTGATTGTGTTTTAAATAAACACTAATTTATAAACTATCATATCATATTTACTTTTTGTGACAAGAAAACTACCTAATTTATAGGATTACAAATTTTATTTTAATTGTTTTATGCTTATAGATATCTTTTGGATGACTTTATAATATAAAATTTTATTTACATTGTTTGTATATATAAGTTAAACTCTTTTGCAAAATAAAAGGAATAATAAAAATTTGATGCTTTGATGATATAAAACAATTTACACTATATTATATCTGAATGTTCATATAAACAAAATGAGCCTCTAGGTGAAAGATATTTATACTCACAATGTATGATAATAATATATGAAAATGACAATACATATATCATCAATTCACATGATAAAAAGAGAAAAAATAAATCAATGGTCATAATATCATTAACCAAAAAAATATATGATATTCATACTCGAATAACTATTGTTTCCTCAATTGCCAAGATATAAAAAAACTGTTTCTTCTGAATGTCGAATAGAAATTATGAGAGTTGTAAGAGTTTATTAATTAGACATTGAAATAAACATAAATTCTACGTCATAAATATGATCAAGATCATTAGAATTATTTCTTTATACAAACTAAGAATGATCAATTTATTAAGTTTCACTATCACATTAAATATAATGGGCAATGTATGTATCTTTTTTTGTATCACTCAAAATTAATTACAATAGTGTATATACAAACATGACATATTCTAATAAAAAAAAAAAAATTGAAAAGTAAATTTCACAATCAGTGTCAATATCATTTAATAATAATGTCAAAATGTTTTAATTTTTTTTTTTTTAAAATCAATAAAAAGTGTTATATATATATATATATATATATATATAAACATAAACATAAATGAAAATGACTTTAATTTTAAATGTGGTTAGATAATTTTTACAATTATTAAACCAGTTTAAAGAAAAATAATAAATTAGTAAATTATATCATTAAAGAAAAAGTTATTAGATTAACGGTTAGATTCTCGTAATTTTTCATCAATATTGCAATTAAAATCTAACATACAAATCTAGACAACTAGTATGTTATAAGTATCATTTAACAAAGACAGTATAAAACAATAAAATACTTAACTAAAAATCAATCTTTTATCATCTTAGTGTTTATAAAATATATTATTGAAATCACTTTTTCTTTAGATTCGATAAAACGTGATTGGTTATAAAATAAAATTTAATACTAACCATTATAAATAAGAAATTTAATCAGACTTGTTCATTTTTTTAATAATGTGATTAATCGTCTATATGACAAAAAAATATTATTCAAAAAAACTTATTTTCTTTCCTTTTTTATCCAAAAGCCTATTGCATTTTCAATTAAAAAGAGAATAAAAATATTACCCATAATTCTATTTTTTTAAAAAGAAATCTAAATTTTATAAAATCTCATTTATTTTTTTAGAATCAAATCAAAAAGATAAATCTAAATAGACATAAATGTTATGATAAAATTTGTTAAAACAAAATTTTGATACACAATTATTCCTCACAATAATGAATTATTCCCAAACAAGAAAAAAAATACATTTAAATATCACCAAAGTGTCTAAAAATACCTAGAATTCATGTATTTTGCTTATGCACAATAACGATCAAGATTTAACCAAGGAATTAAAATTTACGCAAAAGATAATAAACTAAAGGGTAAATCAACAAATAAGAGGAAGAACTAGAATGCTAAATTATATTTTCTTACTGATATCCCCGAGACATTCTCCCTTGGATGACTTGATACACTAGAGGGTAGTAACACCGATTCACTACTATCAATTCTTTGATTTTCTTGAGCTTGTAAGGAATTAGGAGACGTACAAAATAATTATCAAATTTTCGATGCAGAAATAATATTATTTATTTATATTCTGTTATGTAGAATTTTAACTTGTTTGTAATTTATAGTAGAAATTAATTCACAATGTTACCCTACATTCTTTATTTTTTTCAAAGTGCGAATCAACTTTTCATTATTAAACATTTATTAAAATGAACAACTAAGAAAACCATTTTATTTTTGTAAGAAAAGTTTTCTAGTTTTATAAAATAAATGTTTTTAAAAACATTTCTCCAAAAATAATTTATACAAATCTCTATTCGAATTATACTTTTTCTGGATTCATCATAATTTTTATATGAAATATTAAAAAAAATTACTATTGTAAATCAACATACCGCTATTCGAACAATATTGACTGGGGAAACGTAAGGTATTATTTCACGGCAATTGTTGATTTCAGAAGAAGAATCCATTTTTTCTCTACAAGCAAGATAAAAGAGAGAAAATTTACTCAAGAATATTGAGAAGAAATATATTTTGAAGGATAAATGGAGAGATGTATATATAGATAAAGTGTAAGAAAAAAATATCTAACAAATGAGTGTGCAATTATGGGAATTAATTGATGTTTACCTCTTTTTAATATGGAAATAATGTTTTACCATATTTGGTCAATTATTTACTAACCAAATTTGAATATTTATTTATAGTAATGTGGTTATTACTTAGATTCTAGTATTTCTTTTCTCTAGATATCATGTAATTACAATCCTTGTAACTAGAGGTGTCAAATGGGCAGGTAGGGTTGAAATTAGAGATATTAAAATGGGTTGAAATAGAAATTGAGTTGGGTTCTAACCCGTTCAAGTTTACTTTGGGCTCAAATGGATTGGGCTCAAATGGGCTTAAAAGCGGGTTGGGTCTTGACCCGTCCAATTTGACCCGCTTAATCTCAATAATTTTAAATATTGTTATTTAAGTTTTATAATCATAATTTGAATTTCAACTCAAGAAAATTTTAAAAAGAAGAAGTTACAAATGGATAGATAAATCCTAAAAGATATAAAATAGATAGTAATTCATACCTTCAATATAGTAACATACATTACATCAACGAAAATAAAGAGTCTTAAAATGGGTTGAAATTGGAGATTGAATTGGGCTCAATTAAGGATTCTCTCAATATAGGTTAGGACTTGATGGGTTGAGATTAGACCCAATTCAAATTATCTTGAGCCCAATCCTTAAAATCATAGGCGGGTTGGGCGGGTTAAAAAAGTTTAAAGTGAGAAAGAAATCAAAATAAATAGTTTACAAAGAAAGAAATAAAAATAATTATATATATATAAGTTTTAATATCAATAAATATGTATACTAACTAATTATAAAGTTACCAATTAAAAAATGACATGTGTCCAATTTGTGCACCCATCACTTGCCTTCAAGAGAAAGTGCACACTCTCCATGCCACGACAACATTTATGATGTATTTATTCCATTTTAAATTAGTTTGAGGGAGGGGGTTAAGGGAAATAGCACCCTAGTTAAATTTAGGTGTGTCTCTGAATTTCGATCATAGTCTAGAGGGTTCTTGTGTCTTATATGTCACGCCCCGAGCCTACACCCCGGACGTGGTTGGCACTCGAGAACCATTGCTGGCCCCAACCGAACCCTTGGTCTGGCTTACTTACTCAGCAGAAGACTTAACTCATGAAGAAAAATACTTTTAAATTAAACAGAACTGCTCAAAATATAACTCAGAATGTATTATAATAACATTCACTGTCAAAGTGGCAACTCAAGTCTCAACTTAACTGAAAAGGAAAAGTAAAGACTCATGAATTAACATCACTAACTCTGTCTATGAAGCCTCTAAACTCTAAGGGATGTCGGGACAGGACTCCCGATCATCCCAACAACTGAAATAAGCAAGCAATAAAACAAAACATAACCAAAGGGATCCTCTGGAAAGCAAGGAGGCTCACCAACTGACTCTGAGTGCTCAACTGGATCAACGATGCGCTGGATGTTGATCCTGGTTAGCTATGTCTGCATCATAATAAGATGCAGGTCAAAAGGCATCAGTACATTAAATGTACGAGTATGCGAGGGGAAATCTAAAACAAGACATAAGCTTGAAAGGAACTGAAGAACTTACCTGGCTCAACTCAACTCAACTCGACTGAACTGATTTCAATATAAAGCAGTGTATCTAAATGCAGTATAAAGAAAAGCTTTAAAACATGGTTTTCAACTCTGTGTATTTACAATTACAATAATAACTTTGTATGTATGCAAAGATACAATATGAACTTTGTTTGTATATGAAAATACAAATATTTCTGATGTATATAAAAATATAAAGTACTGTTGTGGGAGTTTTTCTAACCGACAACCATCACTTAAGAGCTATCGTGATGATACAACGTTTTGCCTCACGCTGCCAGGGCCGTCTTATACCTTGCCGGGGGTATAGAACCTAAACTACTAAGTGGATCCACTAGTCTATGCTAAAAAGTACTAAAGGAATCATCTAAAAGTATGACCCTTTTCTACCCATGATGGATACATGGTTTATGGCAGCTCAGAGTTCTCTGAACTCTCCCCCATATCGGTGCTCAATACTACTCCCAAAATATACTAGATCTTTATATTTAAAAAAACACAACTTCTTTCTGTGGTTTGAGATAATTGCTCAAAACTTAACTCAAAGGCTATCTTGGAAATCTCAGTTTCCCTTCTTGCTTAATTATGAAGGCATTTACTCTGTTCTGAAAATTAGCTCAAAGGCTCTTTTGAAAACAAAGCTCAAATGTGAAAATAGTTACTCTTTAATTAAAAACTAGCTCAAAGACTCTTTTGGAAATCAAAGTTTCCTTGCTTGTTTAAATGTGAAAATATTTTAAACTCTTTGGGAATACATAATCCCCATATACTTTTGAAGAAATGAACTTCAATTTTACTCTTTACTGAACTCAAAACTCAAGTCTTAAAACAAAGTTAAATCATTTGTAAAAGACTTTTGGAAGACTCTATGAACTTCTCTTAATTTGACTCTTAACTTCTCTTGACTTGATTCTTAACTTCCTTGAATTGAATTATGGATTCAAGGATTGTGATTTGTGATAGGAAAGATCTCATGATGTTTAGGAATGATTTTAGATAGTTAATCATGAGAAAAGATCAAGAAATCACTGTCTGGATACTAATCCGCGATGCGGAGTTTAAATTTTGGTCGCAAAAATACTTTTTGAGGAAGAACGGTCTGTGACTGCTCCGTGATGTGAGGAGAATTTTTGTGAAAATTTGGGACAGGTCTGCGACGCGGCCCTACTACCCAGATTCGTTCGATTTTTCCTTCATTCATTTTTCAGTCCCAATTCACCTACGCTCGACTATTCTTGCCAACTTTTCTTTAGATTCAGATACCCAGCATATGTACCCATGAACCTAACTCAAAACAACTCTAAAACTAGACGTAAAGATCTTAGAAACTTCTCAATTCAGTCCAATTCAAGAACGAAAAACAAATTCAAGAACACCCTTCAAGATTCATCAACCTTCAACTTTCTAGAACTAACTTCGCTGAAATAAACATGCTTGGCGCGTGGGTGAACGAACTCAACGCTATAAAAGACTCACATACCTCTTTAGGGATCAACCCTTGTCGAAATCCACAAGCTAAACCTTCAAGAACAACGAACTTTGCTCTTTCTTCTCTTTTCTCCTCTTGCGTTCTTTCTCCAAAAACCCTAACGTAAATTTCCAATTGTCTACACTGAACCAATTCAGTTTTAACCCTTAATTAATTCATCAAAAACGAATTAAAATAATAGGTCATGGAAAAGACCAAAACACCCTTTAAAAATCCGGATTGGACATTTCCTTATTTAAACAACCCAACTTCCAAAGGGCATATCTCACTCATAGGAACTCAGAATCGCGCAAACTTGGCGGCGTTGGAAAGATTATTCCAATAGATTTCCAATAATACCTGGAAATACACCTAACTCATCCTGAGCTAGGAGTTATGACCGTTTGAAGTTGACCTAAACTCAACTTATTTTAACTTTTACAAAATTTCCAGATTTTCATTCTTTCCAAAAATGACTATTTCCAATTATCACTCTTTCTAGTTCTTTTAATTTGCGAGATGTTACATTATATTGTACTACCTTAAAATCATGAACTCCCTAACTTGAATGTTAAATTACTATAATATCCCAACTTAAAATATTTAATTTAGTATATCTTTAATATTTTATATTACATTCATTTATTTATTTATTAAATTATATTAAAAGCAAATAACTTTACACATTGAAGGGTTGTGACTATTCCAAAGGGTTGTGGTAACTTTTTCGATGAGTTGTGACCTCTCTGAAGGGTTGTGACTTTTTTGATAAAGCACAATGTGCACATGTTCATACTACTCTTTGTTGGCAATAAATAGAGGGATTCCTCACATTTTTAAACTACAATTTTTTTAAGTTTTCTTTTCTTCTCTTTCTTAGAACACCCAATTTAGTATATTTTCAATATTTTATATTACTTTGTATTTATATTATATTAAAAACAAACACTTTTTTCATATTGAAGGTTGTGACTTTTCCCAAGGATTGTTATTTTTTTAAAGAGTTGTGACGTTTCCATGAATGGTGATCTTTCTTATTGGTTGTGACTTTTTCAAAAAGGGTTATTATTTTCTGATAAGGCGCGGTAAGCACATGTTCATACTATCCTATGTTGGCTATAAATGGAAGGGGTTCATCTTATTTTTAACTTACAATTTCTTTAAGTTTTCTATTTTTCGTCTTTCTTACAAACCCAATTTAGTATATCTTTTATATTTTGTACTTTTCTTATATTATACTATATTAAAATCCAACATCATTTCACATTGAAGGATTGTGACTTTTTTGAAGTGTTGTGACCTTTCTGAAGTGTTGTGATTTTTCTGATAACGCACAACAAACACCTATGCATATTATCCTTTACTAGATATAAATAGAGGGGTTTTCTCATATTTGTAAACTACAAATTTTTAAAGATTTCTATTCTTCTTTATTCTTAAAATACCAATTTAGTTTATCTTTTATATTTTATATTATATTATATTATATTTATTTATTTATATTATATTAAAAGCGGACACTTTTTCACATTGGATGGTTGTGACTTTTTCGATGAGTTGTGACATTTTCGCAAGGTTGTGAATTTTCTAATAAGGCACAATAAGCATATGTTCATACTATCCTTTGTTGACTATAAATTGATGAGTTTTCTCACATTTTTAAACTATGAATTCTCTGTGTTTTTTTGTTCTTCTTCTTAAAAAAAACCTAAGTGTGATTTGTAATCGTCGTTGAGTGAGTTCGAAGAGTTCAGTAGAATGTTAAACTACTAAAATACCCTGACTAATATACTCGATTTAGTATATCTTCTATATTTTATATTCACTTGTTTGTTTATTTATATTTCTTTATGTTTTATTAAAAGCAGGAGCTCCAACAATACAATAATAACTTAGCAATGAGAGGAGAAGGTATATTTAATGTTATTAAAAGATTTTAAGGGTGACTTTTTTATTGTTACCTATCACAATTAATTTTAAAATGAGAAAAAGTTAACAAAAAAGAAGAAGAAAGATAAATGTAATTGGAAGCTATAGAGAGGTGCCACATCATCTTATTTATATATAGTTTTATATGATAAATAAATATGGATATTTTCGGATATTGATTTCACAACATTCAATATCCACACAGTTAATAATCATATGAAAGTTTATATCCATTAATTATCACTAGGAACTTATACTTTATTATTTCATTTATAATCCTTTACTTAATTATTTGGTTTAATGATATAAATATTATATTACTCCATCTATCCCTATTTACTTGTCTATTTTTCACTTGGCACACTTATTAAGAAAATAATAATTGACATAATGAGTTTACAATTTTACCTCTATTAATTGAATAGAATTTCAAAATCAATTTACTTATTAAAGAGGTTCTACTTTTTTTTCAAAAACATTAACTCTCTAAATAAATTGAGGGTATAATAGGTTAAAAAATATATAGTTTTTTCTTGATTTTTCAAAAATGACAAGTAAAAGGCGACAAGTAAAAATCAAAATTGGGCAAGTAAAGAGGGATTGATGGAGTAAAAAAATAGTGTACTACATGATTTGACATTCGCGTACAATGCACATGCATTTAAAGCTAGAATATATATAGAGTAATTTCACTAGATAGTCACCCATGTTTGGGAAATTACCTAATAATATCACTTTTGTTTGTTTTAGGACTATAATATCACCAAACTTTGCATATTTGCCTCAAAATATACTTCACACAAAAAAAGCATTTTTCTCTCTCCTAATGAATGTCATGTCATGTCATATTATTCACTTTTTACTAATAATTAAAAAAAATAACTTTTTAAATCAACCCATATGATATACTCGGTAAAAAAATAATTACATAACACAAAGTGAACATTTTTAAACAAACTCATATTTATTTTATGTTATTATGATTAACACTAATTATTTATTCTAAATCATTCATTCTTTAAGTTCTTATAGAATGCTCAAGCTTAACATTAAAAACAAGTAAAAGTGAACGAAAAAAAAAGTGATGTTAGAGAACAATTTTCACGTCTCATAAAAAAATCAAAAGTATTACATCACCTAACTCTTTTTACGGATTTTTTTCTAGCAACTATTCCCTCTGTCCATTTTTATTTATTCATTACATTATAAATAATTATTCATTTGTTACTTGTTTATTTTAGAAAATCAAGTGATAATTTATTACTTAATTCCTAATTCACTGTTATTATTAATTATAGTCATTTGCCAATGCATTTTTTAAAATATAAATTTTATTATTTTCAAAGATTGATGTTCTAAAATTATCTTTATTATTCCTTAAGAGATATGTCAAATTAATACTGAACAAGTAAAGATATAAAGATGGACTGAAGGAGTAGAAACTAAATTTTCTATTATTTAAAAAAAAAAAATAGTATTAAGAAAAGAATAACATTGTATGACATTCCATTAAAAGTGTGTACTTTGCATATTCTTTAAGTAATTAATGAATGAATGAATTGCGAAATAATTTTAGAAAAATAATTAATGTTAAATGTAATAATAGAATAAAAAATGTCTATCTCTTAATATGCTAAAGTAAAAAACTAAAAATGATAAATAATCAAGATTTTTTTTTTTACTGAATATAACATATGCGTTATTTTTAAAAGTTAATTTTTTTAATAAAAAAATGTATAATATGACATGGCATCTCAATAGGAGAGAGAATAATGTTTTTTTATGTGTAAATTATATTTTGAGGAAAATATGCAAAGTTGGATGATATTGTAGTCCTAAAACAAACATAAGTGATATTACTAGGTAATTTCTCAAACATGGGTGACTATCTAGGGAAATTACTCTCCCATATATATATATGTCCATATATATGTATATATGGGATCTTGTGTGTAGCATAGGCCCAAAAAATTATTTATTTTGTCTTAATTTATGTGATACATATAAAATTTAAAGAGTCAATTAAATTTTGATATGATTTTTAAATATTTTAAATAATTAGTAATTACTAGAATTTATTATATTTTTATGGAATTTTTAAATAATGTGTTACTCTCCGTGTTCCAACATAGGTATCATTGATAGAATTTCGAGAGTCAACCAAAATTTAAGTTATTAATTATTATGATTTATTTCAGCCTTAACGACGAGGCTAGGATAGTAATAAGGTCTAATATAAATAAATTTTTTTGAGCAACTTTCACATATAGCAAACATAAAAATCATATTTGTATGTTATAGCTATAGTTTACATAATTGCGCTTCATAGCAAATTTTATGTTTGCTATGGAGCTTTTGATTTGTATAATTCGCTACAAATATTCAATTTTATACAAATTATTCAGTTTTGTATAAATTCATTTATACATTGTAATTTGTATAATAAAATCTGTATTTGTATAATTATAAGTGTATAGGGATGAAAATATATGTATTTGTATTTGTATATACACTTTTCTCTCGCTTTATACAAACACAAACACATTTTTTATATTTTATACCGGAATGTATAAAATGGCTAATTGTATACCGAAAATGGCTTATTGTATACCGAATCAAATGGCAAAAAAGGGGATGTTTGCTGCGAATTTCAATTAAAATAAACTATGACTATAGCATTTAATTTGAATTAATAGTTTGCTATTTCATATAATTTTCACAATTTTTTTAATGAACTAGGCCCATGAGTTCCGTAGTTATTGTGCCAATATACCTTGAAAAATTTAAGAAGTTAAAAAGTTGGTACAAGGATTTAAACTCATGACCCCCCACTTAAAAGTTTTAAATTAAACCACCAAGCTAGAAGCAACTGATGTAAGTTTATACCCTAACATTCAAAATAGAGATCATGAAACAAGCAAGTGATTGTTGCTTCTTAAACAAGGGAATGTGTGTGTAAAGCAAGTGTGTATACTAAATCAGTATTAATAATAGTGTTAGCTTTGAATCGAGATCATGCCTCAACAATTTGGTGATATTTTCTCTTATGCCAACGTTTTAGTCATGCACATGCATTTCTACTATAAATTTAAGCCGTTAGGTTATTATCTACAAGACGCTCCTAACTCTCACTCTCGTGGCCAGTTGATCTCATTAACGAATCGAAGATCAAGAGTTGGTGAGTCCTCATGTTCCAAGGACTATGACACTATAATTGCTTTCTTTAATTACTTCTGTTTTCAGACTTTGTATGTGATGTATGAGTTTCGTCTCAATCACTTTCCTTATGACATAATAGATGACTTATGATTAGACTTCCGCTTTGTCAAAACTCTTTTATGATATAAAACTATGATTTTGAATTCTTTATTTCTACTATCTTGTATGATGTATGCTAAGTGGCTTTTGTAAGACCTCTTGGGGTCCTATACGTCATGTTATGCCAATGGTGTACCTTGGGTCGTGACCTTATCACCAAGAGAAACACATAGAATTATATTTAACGAGAAGTAAATTAGTTAATAGCAAATCCACTAGAAAAAAACTTGAGATTGGTCTCCTGACTTCAATGCCTTTATTAAAGTGATGAACTATTAATATATGATTTTCTCGTTTGGATTATTTGATTGAGCTTTAAATGACATCAACTTGACTTGGGCCTATAATTAAACCAGTCGACATTATATAATAACACACAATTTTCATATACCTAGAATACTTGGATATTGAATAATGTAGTATTCTTAAGTAATGAATCATGTGAATCTCAATCTACAAATTTCTATACTATGATCAATTCCTCAATAAGCACAATTATTTATGAAGATAACATATATGCATACATATATATTTGATTTAACTAATTTCTTGAGGTTCTCCAAGTTGGGCCTTTGTCTTTGGGGAAACAAGAGTGGATGCCACAGAATGTGAATTTGATCTGATAAAAGTTAAATCCAATCTCTGAAAGGTGGAATCTGACCTTGTTCGACGATGTAAATTAGGATGTTTCTCAACAACCTCGATATCCCACAAGACTTTTTCGTGTTTTCTATTAGTATTAGGAGCCTCATGTGTAATTGAATTTCTCCATGGTGGTAATCCTCCGTTTGGTTGGAGGTAAGTTCCCCAAAATGATTTGATACGTACCTGAAATCCATCCCTTACAGCTTCCCATTCCGCGGATGGGTAGTTCTTTTCTGGAAGATCTGCTTGGATTACTTTCCTTCCAACAACACCTGGAATGAATGGTGTGTTGGTAGCGGTTAGATATTTCCCATAACAACTCTTAAGACGAAACGCGTCTTCTCTTCCCTCAACAAATTCAACATTCCAAATTGAATCTTTATTTGTTCCTTTGCGTCTTTGTGTCACATTATCTTGGTCATCCATCGCTATTAGGTACTTGTCTTTTCGATTTCTAAGCCGGACGCTCTCCGCCCTTTGGAATAGTTCCATTTTTATCAATACCTAATTAATTCATTCCAATTCATAAGAGATAACAAAGTACATATGTATGGATTAAATGAAATGAAATTTGTTGCATGCATGGAATATATTGATATGCATACCTGAGTTAAATTAATCGCTAAATAAGGGTTTTGATGAAGAGAGAAAACATGCGATTTGACAGATCTTGAAAGATAAACTTCTTTTTTCCGATTAAGTCTTGAAAGATAACTCATATATATATATGTTAAATGTGATATCTGTATGTTTCAAATAGAATCTCAATTATCTTGACTCAATGGTTAATATCTTCATATTTATTTACCAACTAATTTGCGTGTATTTCGATTCTTAGTACAATTTTGTTGAATTACTATAAATATTTTATAAAAAGGTATAAGTAGAAGTTCTTGTAATAAATTAAATATAATCATTAAGTCAATGACTTTTGACAATGTAACCTCAAGCTAATATATTACTCCATATATTATCCAACCTGAACCTGCAAATGTATGGAATCAAATAGTTAGTAAAATCAACTCTAATTACGTAACTTTTGATTTATTAAGAATATAACCTAATCCCCAGCGCAAAAATAATAAGTTGAAATTTAATATCAAACTATTATTATTTTAATTAGTATATCAAATTAAATCGTATTAGTAAAACGTGGCAGTATTATTATCTACTGTATAATCTAGTAATTCAAATAACATGTTAAAGGATTACAAAAAAAGAAGAAGCAATTTGTATGTAATATTGAATTAAGAAGAAAAAACAATTCAAATAAAAGTTTAATTTTAAGATAACATCAAACTTTGCGAACATATATATGACTAATTTACGTCAAAGTAACTTTGTTACCAAATAAACTTCCTCATATAATTCACCAGTAAATAACAATATTCTTTCTAGCTACTTGTGATCTTTTCAATACTTTGTGTATTTAATTATAGTTTGGTCTTTATTATCTTTTTAGTTGCATTTGTATCTTTCTTGACTAATGTGAATGCTTCATCCGCATCATGTGTTATCTATAATTTTTTCATCTTAAAATGGATAATAATTATACAAGTATTTCTTTAGGAAACTAAGCAAATATTCCATAAAAGTAAAATAATAACAAATATATATTCCTTTATATTCATAGTCTACTAAATAATTACACCATATATCTTCAATTTTTTGCGCTTAACTGATACTAAATCAGTATTATATAATGTATTGATATCATTAAGAAATCTTGTTCAGAAATTACTTGTTAGTCAATGATGAGTTAATATCTTAAAAGGTCACTGAACTATATGAAATTATCTAACAAAGTCATTGAACTTTGTTTTATATCAATAAAATCACTCAACTTAAGACTTTTAACTTTAAAAATAACTAATGTACATTTTTCATTAAAACAAATTTTAGATGACAAATTAAATTATTTTTTATGTCATATAATTATAATTATGAACTCCACAAATAAATAAAATTATAAAATCTATTAATTTCGAAAGGAACTTAAATCTCTAACTCTATGAAACCAGAAAGGAACGGTAAATCAGATCCCATAACTACACCGGATGCTTGGCGTCAATTATCTGCCTGAGTAATTAGGGTCAGCCACTACATATATATAATAATAAGAAACAACAAAGTACAAAAATAAATATGTCAAGAAAGTTGGCAAAAATCTGGGTAATTCATTATCTTTGAATAAGACGTCGATTCAGATCAAATTTGTTTTAAAATTCGGGCGATGCGTTCAAACTGATGGCATAGAGCGAGAGAGGAAAAAAATTGGTATAAAAATAAATAATTTTTATAATTTTTTTATAGGTAGAGTCCATGATTACATGACATAAAAATAATTTAATTTGTTAATTAAAATTTATTATATTGATAAATGTAATTGAGTGATTTTATTGATACAAAACAAAGTTTAATGACTTTGCTAGATGATTTCTCATAGTTCAGTGATCTTTTAAGATATTAACTCGTCAATGATACTATAAAAGTATATATTCTTGTTACTTGTTTCTTATTCCTTTAGTATGTCGGGACTCTTCAAAGCTTCATATTGAGTGTTGTCCCCTTGAATAAGTTGCACTTTCATTGGTGCAGTTACAATTGCTTTGGATTCCTCTATTATAATCATAAAGAAATTTATGGCATTTCTTTTAGGGAAAAAGGACAAATATATCCCGAACTATCTTAAATGGTATGGAGATATTCTCCGTCATACTTTTGGAATATTGATGTCCTTGTCATCCAAAAACTAAAACATATATGCTCTTCACTCTTATGGGAGACTAAATAGGGACACTTGGCGCAATCTTATTCATCGATTTAATATTTAATAAATGTCGGATCGGTGGATAAGATTATGACACGTGTATGTCCGTTAGTATAAATGATATATATACTCTAATTTTTTTACGGTAGGGGCACCAATGTCTCAAAAGTATGACGGAGGGTATCTGCATACCATTTATGATAGTTCGGGGATATATTTGTGCATTTTCCCTTTCTTTTATTGTGATATTACTATACAAAAGGTTTTTCAAAACGGCGATTTTTCAGATATTTTTTAATTGCTATAGCGAGATGTCATATATAAGGAATATAATCCGAAAATTATTGACAAAGAAATTTGACCATTATAATAAAATTAGTCTATGAGAACGTGTGTTGCACGCTTGTGTTCTAATCAAGTTAAACACAATGAAAAAATAATTTTCCCTTTCGTATAACAAACAAAAATGTGATCTCATAGAATTTACAAAAATATGAAAAAGCTTCATGAGGATTAAAATAAGAATCAGAAGTGAATTACAAATATTTTCACACTAGCTATCAAGAAAAGGAATCCATACGTTTGTTAGAAAGAAGCTGCAACCATGTAATGACTTGTTGTGTATTGATTTCCTTATATAATCTCACAGGAAATTTGAAAAGTTGTGGGGTTTTGATTTATGTAAACATGTAGATTATTTTTCTTTGAATGAAGGGTAATTTAGTTGATCAACTTTTGAGGGGTACTTTCATAAACTAACTTTCTACTACATATGGCTCCCCCCCCCCCCCCTCCCTATATTCTTTAGATCTCTTTTAATACATTAATTAAAACTAATATAAGTTTAATTATTTAACCCAACTCTTCTAATTTTTTAGAAATTTTGTATCTACAACATGGCGGGCTATTAGTTAATGTAGTGATTTATTTGATTGTCTACGGAAAAGTAATTGAATTGTTCGTTTAGTTATTATATGATTCTATCCAACTGATGTTCCAATTCTTGCTATCTATTTATTGATTAAAGTGTATCATAATCTCTCATTTAATGTATAGAATAATTTAGGCCATTTAATGGAGGAGGAAACTAAAGACCCCTCGCTTAAATCATTGAATTAATTATTGAGCATCTAAAACATTTAAATACTCTTTCTGTCCCTAATTACTTGTCCATTTTTCCTTTTTTAGTTGTCCCTAATTACTTGTCTATTTTGACAAATCAAGAAAGGACAAAAACTTTTTACCGTTTATATCATCAATTAATTACTTAGAAAAACATAGAACTTTTGAAAAACGTAAGTTTTTAATTCATCTACTTCATAATTAATAAGGGTAAAATGATAAACTCACTATGTCAATCATTGTTTTCTTAATAGGTGTGACAATTCAAAAGTGGACAAGTAATTAGGGACAGATGGAGTATAATTTTCTATCAAAATATAATTTAAACTAAAAAATAATTAATTAAAATTACATCTCCATACGTTAGCATAAAATAGTAGTTAATTTGGTTGTTGAAATATGATTATTAGTTAATAGTATTTAATTAATTAAATATTTTATAATATTCTAATTTAACATAAAGGTAATTAAAATGACAATTCAACTTTAAACTTTGGAGCTTTCTACTTTTAATTATATATGATAATATATATGAATCTATGATAAAATATATGATATGATATAGCTACTAAAGAATGATTGTTATAGATAACTCAAATTCCCACTATATATGTTGCTTTCTCTATTGAAATTGAAAGCACTTCAAGGTACATTTTAAATTTTATATTCTTTTACACTACAACATTCTTATTTCTTAGTAGCAATTATTGTTAGCTCAGTAGAAGCGTCATTGATAACAATCATACAAAATTTCAAATATGTCATTTAAAATCCTGAAACAACAGCATTTATTTATGATGAAAAGAGAGAAATATGTCACTATGAAGTAACCTGTGCGCTTAGAATTTATAAAATTATATTTTTCCTTTGTAAAGTATCTATTATTTGACATTCAATAAATCACAAATAAAGGTTGTCTTAATCAAAATTCAAAAGATTTTTTGGGAAAATTACGCGTATAAGCAAATATATACTAGTTAATTAGTTAACATAGTTATAGTTTGCCTTAATTATCGTGATCTACTTTTAGCTATAATTACGCGGCTAAGCTTTTTAGTTTTGTATAATTCACATGTTTGTATAATTCAGAATTTGTATAATATATTTTGTATAACTTTTGTATAATGTAATTTTGTATAATATAATTTGTATAACTGTTTATACTTCAAATGTTTGTAATTGTATAAATTTGTTATTTCGAGTTTATACAAAAACATCTGAATTATACAAATATACCCGCGAATTATACAAATGAGACAGCTAAAACTATAGCTACAACCCATAAATATGTAAATTATAATTATAAAACATACTTACATTTATTATAGTGACTATTTGCGGAAGTTCTGCTAAAACTTATATGGTAGGTCAGGTAACTAATAGAAACAGTCTCAATGGTAGGAAATAAATAATTGTGTACTAATAATAGTTTAATTTGGTCAAACAAATAAAATAATATTTTTTTAATATGAACCGCGCATTGTGCAGTACTAACATTTGTAGAAGAACTGAAAATAAAACACAATTTTTGTAGTCATATTTTTCTATTCTAAGTTATAAATAGTTATGTTATACTCTCTGTTTCAAAAAAAGAACGACTTAATTTGATTTGAGACAAAGTTTAAGAAAATAAAATAAAAAAAAACTTTTCAATCTTATTGGCTTAAATTAAAATTATTTCAACTATACCAAAATATCATTTAATCTTGTGACTTTAAATATGCGACATGAAAAACTGAAATTAAAATATTACCCAAAAATAAAGATCATTCTTTTTTAAATAGACTAAAAAGTAAAATATGTCATTATTTTTTAAACGGAAAGAATGCCATTTAGTCCATGAACATTTCTAAGTATCTGGGCAAAACATCAAATAAACTTTTGCAAAAGAAGACAAACTAACATTAGAAGAAGAAATTTTACATATTCTTATTGAAAAAACGTTGTACAACTTATTGCTTTGACTATTCCCTAAAATAACTCTTAAACTAACATATTTACAAAGTAGGTAAGGCACTTGAGACAGTTCCTTTTAACTCATTTCTGACTAGTACAGTGCATCTACTATCTCACCTGCAAACGTAATAGAAAACAGACAGACAACTGAACTTTCAACTACTATGCAGCTTCTACTAATCTTCTTATCTTCTTATGATCCTGCTTTTCTTCTTCGGATATCTTGCTAGGAATAACCATATTCAAAGGGGGAATGGAAAAACTCTACCGGACATACTAGTATTTCATGTGTAAACTAGCAAATCTCAAAGTCATCTGAGTGGCGTCGTTATTATTTTAAGTACCTGAGAAGCTTTTGGACCTGCATGAGGCTGTTAAGAGCCACTAGCCAAAAAGCAGTTACTGCTGCCTGAGCTACCCAGAGCACATGGTGTATTGCGAACAAGAAACTTGACAGTATGACCACCACCAAATTCCAGTATCTCAAGACACTCATGCAAATCTGCGTCATTTACCAACATCACCCATTCCTCCTCATCATCAAGATACTTGAGTTGGAATGTCCCCGTCTGCAGTTTGAACCTCTTAGCAACATCCTCATAGAGTTGGAAGCACCCTGCTGAAAGGTCAAACTTAAATCGGATGGTATCTTCTTTGTAAGTAGCTTTCACAGTAATTGTTGACCCGTTATCACCACAGTTCACTTCAACTTTAGAATGCTTCTCTGCACCACGACTGTGAGAGCTTGATGAACTGCCATTTATCATCGACCCAGACCCAGATCCATTGGATGAATCTGTCATGGCTGAAGAACTGGCCTGGTTATGTTCAATCACCCTACCATCACCATCCATTTCATTATCTCCTTTCATCTTACTGTCAACATCACCCCCAACAACCATGGGATACGGGCACCGAGAAGTGAAATGACGGTCAAAATTGTCCAAGGTGTCATTGTTCAATCCCCACCTCCTGCATCCTTCTTTTGTAAGGAAAGATCCCAATGATGCATTTCCGGAACCAGTCAATGGCATCGCATTCAGACTTGCAGGTCCGGATGACCCTACATCTAATGTTGCCAACTTGGATTCATAACAATATCCAGACACTTCAATACTTGATTTATTCCCTTCCTTAAAAGAGGAAGTATTGATATGATTTGATTGGCTGAGTTGGTTCCCATCAGCATAAGAGTCCTCCTCCATTTTCACCACAGAATTCTCTTTGTCATTGCCTGAAGATGAGGGTACAGCAGCATCCTGGAAAACAGAAGTAGGATTTTTGACAGAGACATCTTTGAATGGGAAAAATATGCTTTTCTGTGCATCGAAATCTTGGATAATTGAGCCAGCTGGAACTAGACCTCCAGTTGCTGGATCGAACTTCAATCCCCCTTCTACCCCTTGGACAGATTCAAGCACTGTTTGTATCTTTTTCAAAGACCGGTTGACTTTGTTTATCTTCCGGGATGGCCATCTAGATATCCCATGTTGTCGGCATATCCTTTTCAAGGTAGTTGGACACACTACAAAATACACAAATACACACAACAATTAACTTAAAATGCCACCTTCTGAAAGGGTCTACTGCTTCAAAGAAAAGCCAATATACTTTTTACTTTCCATTCCCTTTCTCATCCTTATAAAAAATAAGTCTCTGCATACCCTTAAAAATATCATAAAGAACAAATACTTCACATCAACTATTTTTACTTACCAACACAGATAGTATTGATATACAAATACCAGCATTTCCACCAGCATTAAGGAAATGATGAGGAAAAAGCAGTGTATGTAAAGAACAAAGGAAGACAATCATAGCTTTTGTATCTTAAACAAATGCCGTAGCTCTGATCCACCAAAATCTAAGCAATGATTTCGGTTTGAGTTTAAGATTAACTACATTATCCACCTCGTCTTCAAAATTCTAGCATATTTTACTCTCCATATAACCCACCATACCACCTCTGAAATTGGACTTCCATAAGTGCCTGGACAATTTGGATAAATCCAACTTGTGCCAGGGTAGTATGAAATCCATAGTATTACTTGGCATACATCCTAAGTTGCTCGGACTCTTCGCTTTCGGTGTTGCACCCTTGTCGACATGACATTGATGTGGGTGTGGGGGGTGGGATTTGAACCTGATCTATTCAACAGATTTTGAGTACTTCGCGACCAAAATTGACGGAGAAATTTTGGATAGATTCAATGATTTTTGTAATCAAAAGAAAAGCTAAGGTGGAATTGAAGAAAATGGAATATTTGTATGTAGAATTTCCTATGTCACTCCTTTTTCTTTTATCTTCTACCAAGATTCTCTTCTTGATTAATATTTTTTCCTCAGTTTTCCACATAATATCTCAAGGTGGAATTGAAGAAAATGGAATACTTGTATGTAGAATTTCATGTCACTCCTTTTTCTTTTATCTTCTACCAAGATTCTCTTCTTGATTAATATTTTTTCCTCAGTTTTCCACATAATATCTCATAATATAGGTTTTTTTTTGAAAATGGTAACGTTGTATTATATCACAAAAGTACATGGGTTGTGCTCAAACCTTCTATACAAATGCACTCTAGACACTCCTACTCTATTTCTATATTGAGTCTAAAACATCAACTATAGAGACAGTGTCATTTGAGTATAATTGATTACACCAAAAACACAACAACAAAATGCAGTTTAGTTTAACATCCTGCACACTATTTTCTATGCCTTCAAAACATCTGGAATTCCTCTCTTTCCAGATTGCCCACCATATTGAAGCAGGGATAATTCTCCATCTAGTTCTGTCTTTTGCAAGGGCAC
>JAJOOO010009642.1:0-60381 GCA_029582685.1 Solanum piurae | reverse complement strand
ACTAAACCCGGCTAAACCCGTCCTTTTGGACAGTGCTTCACTATTTCGGGCATAACTTTTTGCTCCAAGGTCGGAATTGGGCAAACTCGGTGGCGTTGAAAAGAGGACCCAAAGACCTTTAATTGGATAGGTAAAGGTCCACCTAATTAAATTTGAGCTAAAATATCTGACCATTTAAAGTTGACCCTTACAACTCACTAGTTCAAATGACTAGTTTCCGGACGTCACGGTCATTTCTCATCATTTCATCATGTTCTCAACTCCAAACTCACATGTGAGGCTCTAGTTTCACTAGTTCGTTTTTAGGGTCGTTGCATCAATAGAAATTATGTCCTTTATTACTGGTGACAAAACTTTCTATGCGCTTTGGCAAAACCTTGCCACGACTTATGTGAGCCTATGATTTTCTTCAGTTTATAAACTAACCACCATCCACCACATCTATCTCGGTCTATAAATGACAACAACATTTCATTAGAAGTGCATGGTTGTATCCCTTTCACCAGAAATTATACCTTATGTTATTGATGACAAAACTTCCTATGCGTTTTGGAAAAATCTTGCCACGACTTATGTGAAGCCGTCGCATGCTCACATAATGAGTTTGAGAGAAAACTTGAATACTATTCAAAAGAGAAATCTGTCTATTACTATGTATTTGCAGAAAATCAAAGAGATTTTCACCAAGCTTGCTTCAGTAGTTGGTGTTCACATCTCCGCTGATGAAATTTTTATTCATGTCGTACATGACCTTCCTTCTGAGTATGCTAGTGTTGCATCTGCACTTTGTGCTTGTGAAATAGACATAACCTTTCAAGAGCTTCATGACAATTTGACTGACTTTGAAGCTCATTTGACTCGTCGATCATCCCAGACTGTGGCGCCAACCATGGCGAACTTTGCTACTAAACCTCCCCAATACACCAACTAGAATTCCAATCGAAATACCGATAACTCACGCTCTAATCAAAGAAATTTCCCTTATTCAATTGGAATAAAAAGAGTTTATCAAGGAGGTTATTTTGGTGGCCAAAATAATCGACCCAGGGTCACTTGTCAACTGTGCGAAAAATCTGGTCATCATGTGAAGCAATGTGATAACGCTCAAATGTCCTCCTTCAAATCAATTAAAAGAGACAATGCTCTATCACGCCCCAAACTCAAGGAGTGCAACTGGCTCCTAATGCCAAAACTCAAGCCCGAGCCGACCCTGCTGAACCATTTGCTACTGATGTATAAAAGAAACAGCTACTCCCGAGAGTTCTTATAAATAAATAGCCAACTAGCACAAAATTCCTACTTGGGCCGTCGAGGCCACCATGATATCTATACCAAAACTGAATGCAAGTATATATCAAGACAATACATCAAACAACTCACAAGCTTCAACAAACCAACAAACTAGGCCAGTATGGCCATAACGTAGCTATACACCCCACACACTAGTCTGCAAGCCTCTAAGAGTAGTAAATATTAGCGGGACAGGACCCCATCCTACCCATAAAGATATATACAACAAAAGCTAACAAACCTCACAACTCTGGCAGCTCTGGAGGAAAGGGGCTAGCCAATCAGATAGAAGTCAATCTTGCTGCTGAGGAGGTCTACTGGGTCGTCTTTCGGGACCTACATGCATGAATATAGCGCCCCCAAGGCAATGGGGCTTCAGTACAAATAATGTACAGAGTATGAAAAGTTGTAGACTAAATGAGCAAGTATCATAATATACCAAAAGCAATTACGTAAGGAAATCAAAATTTTAGATAAGCATGCTAACCCACTACTGAATCTAAAAATACAAAAATGATCAAACATCAACCTAGACAAGCCCCCATAAGCTCGGCAGGTACAAACAACATACCACCTACCTAGGCCCCTATAATCCCAGAAGGTGCCAAATCAATTTACATACCCCTATCGGTAGCCTCTTGTCTTTGTAAGAAGTCACGTAGCCCTTTTGGCAATGACATAGCCCCATAGGCAGCACATAGCCCTCTTGGACAACATCATAGCTTTGTGGGCTGCACATAGCCCTCTTTTGCATCAACATAGCCCTGTAGGCAACACATAGTCCTCTTTGGCATCAAAAAAGCCCTGTAGGCAACACATATCACTCTTTGGCATTAATATACTCTCGTGGGCAACACATAGCCCTATTTGAAAATAACATATTCCTATTAGACAACATCATAGACCCTATAGGCAGTTCATAGCTCAACAACTAACCACAATATCCCTAAGGGTGACAACAAACAATTGAATAGGCTAAAGGCGATCAATTTAGCTATAAACAATATATATGAATAATCTCCAAGTCGTTCGTAACTTAGGGTCGTTCTTAACAGATTATGAGTCCCTAAAATGAGGGTTTATAACCACTCAATCAGCCAACCACTGATAATTACATCTACAAGATCACTAACATTAACTACCTCTAAGGAAACATGTCGTTCGAAGGAATAGCCTTAACATACCTTTCCAATGAACGCTCGAAAGACCGTAGTTCCTTCACGAAAGTTGTTCCGTATGTCCTAAACTTCAAAAACACTATATATACACAGTTGGTACGCACCTATAAACAATTCATAATTAATCTTAAATCGGCATATTTTCCATATTGCCCCAACTTGTCGAAACATCCGTAGAAATTCATAAAAACAATCATAAAGGAGTCCCGAGATGATTACCTTAGTTAACCAAGTTAAACCTTGAAGAAACACCAATAACTACAAATTTATATCTTCATTTTTTACCCGACCCGGATTCTGCTCCGGCAGTCCCTAGTAAAATCCTCATAACATTTTACTTGATGTCGGTTGGATAAGGCGTTTTTTGCGTTTCAAACTAAACTCGTAGGCCTTCGATTTAATTGGTGATACGCTTTCTAACTCTTTATATATTGGGAGAAAACATCCAAGATAGTTGACCCAAATTTCAGAAAAATCTTTAAAAAGGAACTTACGATAACTTTCGCCAACTTTTATTTTGCCACTTACCTAACTTCAAAACTTGAGATACAACCCCTGAACACTTAAAATATGACATACCACATAATTCTTAATTTATTACCCACCATCATTTTCTTTCCACGAAGATACGAGTTAATTTAGACGTTTTGAAAAGTCGGGTTGTTACATCCTTCCCCCCTTAGAAACATTCGTCCTCGAATGAAAAAATCTGAGTCACGCGGTTAATTCCTTAGGAGTTTAAAAAATTTAGGCATAATATCCTTTGTAAATGTGACTATCCAGGAACATGAAACGCAGAAATTCTAACCTAGGTGTCTCACAGGATGACATAAATAGCTAAGCACTATAGCTCCGCAATGACACTGTAATAAAATATACAACGACAACAACTATAATAATAAGCAACAGTATAAAAAAAAACCTCACTACACTAATATAAACTGATATGCCATCACCTTGGGGTATGAAACAAGTTAGGATATTTGGACCTCATGCCATCCTCAGCTTCCTAGGTCACCTCTTTTCTGTTCTTGTTTATCCAAAATACTTTAACCGAAGCCACCTCTTTGGTCTTCAATTTACGGACCTGCCGATCTAATATGGCAATTGGAGTTTCCTCGTAGGAAAACTCCTCTGTGATATGAACATCCTCAATCGGGACAACCCGAGAAGGGTCTCCTACGCACTTCCGTAGCATCGATACATGGAAAACTAGATGAACAAATTCTATCCCCGAAGGCAATTCTAACTCATAAGCCACCCGTCCTACCCTCCGAAGGATCCGGTATGGCCCAATGAATCTTGGACTAATCTTTCCTTTTTTGACAAATTTCATAACACCCTTCATAGTTGTGACTTTTAATAATACACAGTCATTGACACAAAACTCTATGTCCCTTCGTTGCACATCTGAGTATGACTTCTATCGGCTTTGAGCTGTTAACAACCTCTCTCGAATGAGCTTAACTTGCTCCACTCTCTGCTGTACTAAGTTGGGTCCAATCAACCCTGACTCACCTACCTCGAACCATTCGATAGGGGACCTACATTTTTCACCCATACAAAGCCTCATAAGGTGCCATCCTGATGCTGGAATGATAACTATTATTGTATGCAAACTCAATAAGAGGTAAGTGGTCATCCCAACTTCCCTTGAAGTCTAGCGCGCACACCCGTAGCATATCCTCGAGTGTCAAAATTGTGCGCACAGCCTGGCCATCTGTTTGAGGGTGAAAGGTTGTACTAAAATTAACATGTGTCCCCAGTCCTTTCTGGAAGGACTTCCAGAAGTTGGTGGTAAATTGTGCTCCTCTATCAGAGATAATAGATATTGGGACATTGTGTAGCCTAACAATCTCTCTAATATAGAGCCCTGCATAGTCTTCGGCCATAAAAGTAGCCCTGACTGGTAAGAAGTGGGCTGATTTTGTTAGTCTATCAATAATTACCCAAATAGAGTCAAACTTGCGACGCGATCGAGGTAACCTTGTAATAAAATCCATATTAATTGCTCCCACTTCCACAAAGGAATAAATATCTCCTAAACTAGCCAAACGGGCTTTTGGTGCTCAACCTTCACCTGTTGGCAGTTAGGACACTGTGCCACAAACTCAGTAACGTCCTTCTTCATCCCGTGCCACCAATAGATCTCCTTAATATCATGGTACATCTTCATCGAACCAGGGTGAATAAAATAACGGGAATGATGTACCTCTTCCATAATCCGATGTCGAAGCCCTACAACATTCGAAACACACAATCGACCGCTATATCTAAGGACTCCATCTACTACTATATAAAATGCTAAAGAATGCTGATCCTGAGCCTTGGCTCTGAGCTACTCTAAGCTAGGATCCTCTTGTTGCCGTGATTTTACTTCTACAACTAGAGATGATATGGTTGTGTCCTAAATTGTTACCCCACTATCTTCTACCTCTAACAATATGACTCCCAAGCTAGCTAACTGATGAAGCTCTCGCGCTAGCTCATGCTTCGCAACACCTAAATAGGATAAAATACCCATAGATCTTCGACTGAGGGCATCAACTACCACATCCTCCTTTCTAGATGATATAAAATATCCACGTCGTAGTCTTTCAGTAACTCAATCCATCGATGTTGTTGCAAATTTAACTCGTTCTGTCTAAAGATATATTGAAGGATTTTATGATCTGTGAAGATGTCAACATAAACGCCATACAAATAATGTCTCCACATCTTTAACGCATGCACAACTACAACTAACTCTAAAACCTGGGTCGGATAGTTCTTCTCATGCTTTCTCAACTGCCTTGAAGCATATGCGATAACCTTACCATGTTGCAGTAGAACACATCCCAACCTAACACTAGAAGCATCACAATACACCACATAGCCTTCTGAACCCTCTGGCAATGCTAGAACTGGTGTTCATGTCAACCTGTCCTTCAACTCATGAAAACTGTGCTCGCAAGCCTCAGTCTATTGAAACGTAGCTGCTTTTTTAGTCAGCTTCGTTAATGGGGCTGAAAGTGAAGAAAACCCCTCTACAAACCTTCTGTAGTACCCAGCAAACCCTAATAAACTACGAACCTCAGTCGGATTCATGGGTTTGGGACAAGTCTTTACGGCCTCAACCTTTTGTGTATCAATCGCAATACCTGCATCTGATACAATATGGCCTAACAAAGCTACAAAGTCCAACCAGAACTCATATGTAGAAAACTTTGCATAAAGTTCTCGATCTCAAAGAACCTGAAGGACTGCTCGTAGATGATTTGCATGCTCAGCTTTAGAACGTGAATACACCTAAATATCATCAATAAATACAATCACAAACAAGTCTAGATAAGGCCTGGATATACTATTCATCGGGTCCATGAACATTGTTGGGGCATTAGTTAATCCAAAAGACATTACCAAGAACTCAAAGTGTCCATATCTGGTTCTAAATGTTGTCTTTGGAATGTCGTTCTCCCGAAATTGTATTTGGTGGTACCCTGATCTTAAATCACTCTTTGAGAAGCACTTAGCACCTTGTAACTGATCAAACAAGTCATCGATCCTCGAAAGGGGATATTTATTATTTATAGTCACCTTATTCAGCTGTCGGTAATCGATACACATTCTTAGTGAGCCATATTTCTTCCTTACGAATAACACTAGCACACCCCATGGTAAAGCACTAGGCCTAATAAAGCCTTTATCCAGCAAGTCTTTCAGTTGATCCTTCAACTCCTTTAGCTCAGCAGGAGCCATTCTATAAGGAGGGATATATATGGGTTGTGTACTTGGTATTCTGGAGGGATACTAGAGAGGTCATTTGGAAATATATCTAGAAACTCATTAACTATCGGAATGGACTGAAGAGTTGGTGGTTCTGCATCTATATCATGAACGTGAACAAGATGATAAATACAACCCTTAGTAATCATCCTCCTCGGCTTAAGATAGGAAATAAACTTACCTTTCAGCGTTGTTGTATCGCCTTTCCATTCCTAAACTGCCTCTTCTGGAAAGTGGAATCTAACAATTTTTGTCCGACACTCAACATTAGCATAACAAGACGCTAACCAGTCCATACCCATAATGACATTGAAATCGACCATCTCTAACTCTACAAGGTCTATAGAGGTCTGAAGGTCTATAATTTCTACCGTGCATCCTCGATAGACTCTCCTGGCAACAATAGACTCACCAACTGGTGTAGATACAATGAAGGGTCGATCTAATGACTCTGCTACTATACATAACTTCCCCGCAATAATGGAGTAACATAAGACAGAGTAGATCCAGGATTTATCAAAGCATAAACACAATGGGAGCAAATAATCAATGTACCTGTCACAACATCTAGTGATGACTCTGAGTCATGTCGGCCGACTAGTGAATATGTACGGTTCTGTCCACTACCAGAACTAGATGCTTCCTCTCCGTCTCCGCCTCTACCTTTACCTGCTGAAGTCTAGGGTCCATGCCCGTTAGAATGTGCTGATGAGGAGGAACCTACTACTGACCTGGTCGACTGACCTATACCACCCTGACCTATGGTCGGGAAGTTTCTCCACCCATGCCCCTCCCGTCCACAAGAATAACAACTTGTGGAACCCTGTCTACACCTCACGAAATGCATCCTACCGCAAGTAGCACAACCCACCAGGCCTGTCCTAGCCTGGCCTGAACCCCTCTGCTGCCGTGAAACTGATGCTCATGAACCCCTCACATGGGCCTGGCTGTCCCAGACGATCAAATATACTACCCAGAACTGTTGTGGTGGAGGTCTAGGTGGCCTAATAGAATATCGGGGCCTGGGACCACCCTGAAAATCTCCATGTGAACCAGAAGGCCTAGCCCTCTTCTGTCTCTCTCTATCAACCCTCTCACTCATATACTGTAAATGTCGGCGATCTTCTATGCCTTGTGCAAAGGCCTGAATTCACAAGATATCCATATTATTATTTAGTGAAGCGGTAGAACAAGTGTCGATATAGTTTTAGTCGAGCCCTCCCACAAATCTATGCACCATATCATGCATCGTATCAATAAATGATGGTGCATATCTAGCGAATGAATCAAATCTCAGCGCGTACTCGCGGACACTCATGCTACCTTGTCGGAGGATCAGAAATTGGTCAACCCGGCCATCCCTGATCTCTCGAGGCAAATAATGATCTATGAAAGCTTCTGTAAAGCTATTCCAAGTGGGTAGAGATGAATCATTTCCCCTAGATCTCTCTCAACTCTCGTACCACAATACTGTAACATTGCGCAATTGAAATGTTGCTAACTCAACTGACTCAATTGCTGAGGTATGCATGACTATAAAGATCCTATGAAGCTGATCAACAAAGTGCTGAGGGTCCTCTCTACGATCTGTCCCTGTAAACTGTGGAGGATTCAAGGCAACAAATTCATAAACTCTCGAACTTCCGTTCCTTTTAGAAGGTCCGGCAACATCTAGAGCAATTGGCTGGCGTTGTGTAGCTACTAACTGTGCTAACATATATACTGCACTTTTGAAATCTTGATCAGATGGAATATGAGGAACTAGAGGTGGTATTGCTGGTGGAGCCGAAAGTCCTATAACCCTCGGAGGCTCCTAAAGCGGTGGAAGCTATAGGGGCTGAGAAGATATCTCCCCTTGGGTCTCACAATAGGCTACCTCCACCTGTGGTACCTTGCTGCTACCCTCACCTGCACCTGTATCTAGACCCTGACTAGATGTGCTCTGTCTGGTGTCAGCCATCTCTATCTTCATACAAGTATCAATTATAAGCTAGAAACCTCAACCCTTAAGACACCGCTTTATAGCACGAGGTGAGCAAAAGAAGGATAGCCATTATAACATGCCTGATAGCTTCTTGCTTATCGAATGTGGTGCACAACACATTTATAAACAAGACTCTACTAGACATGACTTGCACACTCCCTGGGATACGACGTGCTCTGATACCAAGTTTGTCACACCCTAAACTCAAGGAGTGCAACTGGCTCTTAATGCCAAAACTTAGGCCCGAGCCGACCCTGCTGAACCATTTACTACTGATGTATAAAAGAAACAGCTACTCCCAAGAGTTCTTATAAATAAATAGCCAACTAGCACAGAAGTCCTTATTGGGCCGTCGAGGCCACTATAATATCAATACCAAAATTGAATGCATGTATATATCAAGACAACACATCAGCTCCTGCTGGTTTTCTAGTAAAAGTTCTAAGTTTGATTTTCGAGGTGTTACACATAGTTTGTACAAGAGGGATTGATAAATTTTATTTGTTATTTGAAATATAGAATAACCAATTCATATGTAAAGCACACATTCTATAAAGGCAATTATATTGCCTGGGGATCTTCTTAGTCATTTTCCTATATGCTCTAATTTTTAAGTAACAATGATTTTGTCTCCAACTTCATGCTAAATGGTGTTTTAAATTGGTTCTCTTATTGAGAAGTGCTTCAAGAGGGTGTTATGCCTCCAGACAATATACAAAACAAAGAAGCACAAAAATCTTCACTCAGGTCCTTCTTAGATTTCTGATTAATTTTTCTATGGAAAAAAATTAGATAGGGAAAAAAGAGGGAACTCGGCATAAGTGTTGTATGATCTAGATTTTAGCTAAGAAAAATCACTTTTCAATATTATAAGACAATTAATGGAAGTCATTTGAATGAAAAATTGTGAACAAAAGTTTCTCAGTTCAAGCATATCAAATGACACTGACTTTCAAACTATGTAGTTGCTCTAAAAAGATGAACATTGAATAACTCTTAAGTAACTGTTTCGAGCATTGTAATGGAGATTTATATCAGACGCAATTTTTTTCTCAACTAAGATTCAAACAAAATATGATATGCAATCAACAAGCACATGTAAATCTTGTTCTACACACTAGTGTTCCAAACATCAGTAAATTACAGTGAACAGTAAAAATAGTAAAAGGCCATCCTTCTTTATTTCAGCCCGTGCAGTCAGCCATAGTAGATTTCTTATTTCAAACATCAGTATTCACTTCTTGAAAGTTCAAAAGTACATAACGGTTAACAAAACACTATTTACTTTATCACAAGCTTATGACAGGCCTTGTTATTAGCAAATATTCTGAGATGAGACTTGATAAATTCAGGGCTAGATATTAAACCAAACCAGGATTTCAAAAAACACCTAAGTTTCACAAGTGATTTTACCGGCAACCTTAAGAGTATTTCATTGATGAGATCTGCTGGAATAATAGATTTAAAAGTTTGAATCTTGAACTGAAGAAAATGGAGCACTGCTAGTGTGTTTGCTCCGCTTTTTTGAGTAGATGGGAGACTTCATATTCGATTTGTGTTGTGGAAATTTGAGAAGACAACAAAGTTTTTGATGTTTTTATCTGTAACTGTGCTTTAAAAGTATTTTGTAACAATACCATCTCCAAAAGATATGTTATATAATTATTTTCCAAAAAATTGTCCTTTTCTTTTTTGGTAATAGATTTATATTGTTTCCTTCAAGTATCACTTGATCAATTTTTTACTTTTAGGTTACCAAAAATAAGCGTGCATTTAAGTTGTTGCGGGAACTTCTATATACAAAAAAAAAATTATATCTATCGATCATGACTTACCTATGTTCACTAATTGATGCATATCCTATTTTGTAAATTGATTAAGGCTTGTCCTTCCTTGAAATGTTTGTTGTATGTGTTATCAGGTTGAAGTTGATATGAAATAGGAGGTACATTTTCTTCTTTGAACTAGAAGTTGTGTTCAATTTTCTACTTATATTTATGATAATCATAGTCAAATCGTTTGTTTGTCACTCCGACAAATTACCTTTGATGCATCTTTTTAGCATTGTGTTCTTAGATATCAGAGAACATTTATTTGTTCAATACAGAATACAAGAATAATACAAATGCTCGTAGTTCATTTGGTACTATTTTCCTCTTTTAAATGATCGCATTCCCAATGTCTTATGGTTTCAACAAATCGTAGCTTCAAAATTCTAAGGTTAACATCCTTGATATGGAGCACGTACGCAAAACACACAATAAAGATGTTAAGTTCATTCAACGATTTTGATATTTTGTATGTTCATTCAAGGAAACAATAAAAAGGCTCTAAGAAAAATATGGTTTTTTATTTTGGACATTTGGATGTTTAATATTGATTCAAGTTTAATTGTATAAATCTAAATACATATAGTTTAAATTCATATTTCGTTCCTGATATAGAATAGTTTCATAATAAAAATGACCCGCACACATACTAAATCCAGTCATTGCATATATAACATATCAATAAATCATTGCATGAATTGAAGATAAATGCTAAAGAGGAAAGGTTTGAGTAGCTTCTAGAATGCATTAATAAGTGACGATCATTTTCTGAAAATGCACAATATAGAGTATCCCAATGGAACTGCGATAAACATAGTACTTTCTAATATTATTAGACGATTGGTTTAGGTAAATAGAGTACGATACAAAAATTGAGAACAATTTCTTTTATAAAACCAATCAAAAGCAAAAGTTTTCTCATTTAAAAAATCAGATAACATTGATTTTCTAACTATGCAGTTGCTCTAAAAAGATGAACATTGAATATCTCTTAAATTACTGTTCTGAGTTTTGTAATAGAAATATTCAGTTGACATAAATTTTATCTCAACCAAATTAAAAAAGGTACTAACAAAATGTGATATGCAATCAGCGAACATATGTAAATCTTGTTTTAACACACAAGGAAATAACATTAGTACATTACACAAATAGTAAAATTAGAGAAAGCCAATCCTTCATCATTGCAACCCGTGCAGTCAGCAAGGAGTAGATTCGTTGTTCCAAACATCAACATTCACTTCCTAAAAGTAAACACTATTTACTTTATCAAGAAACATAATTTAGTAGATGTTGAGACAAATGTATAGAGAACTCTTACTAATTATTTAGTACACGATTGCCATCTTCATCTGAGCTTTTGTTGCCTATGATGTTGTTGCATTCCTGGTATGTTTCGCAAAAGGGCCTGTAGTCATTTAAAATTTATTAAATATAAATTTATTAAATGATTCGGATTATATTAAATTCATGAATATATTAGTCCAAATAAATATTATGGATTAATATAATTGAGTTAATTATTTAAATTCAATAAATATGTATTTAATTAAAGCCCGCTCATAAAGCCTATATGTCATGTCACTTAAATCTGATTGGCCGAAGGGAGTCCTATCCCAATCACAACTCCTCTATTCTAAAACTATAAATAGGGGTCCTCATAATTCAGAATAGGAACCAAGAATTTTAACAAAAATCTAGAGAAAGCTTGTGGATTAAAAGCCACACAATTCTCTACAAGCTACAAGTTTAAGAATTCAAGAATTCTAGAACTCAAGAGTTCAAGTTTAAGAATTGAAGAATTGAAGAATTCAAGCGTTCAAGTTCAAGAACGATCAAGATCAAGACCACCGGATTCCAGATCAAGCTCAATGCCCTTGGATTCAACTAGAAGTCAAGATCAAGATAAAGTTCAAGTTCAAGAATGATCAAGATCATGACCGCCGGATTCAAGATCAAGCTCGAAGCTCTTGGATTCAACTAGAATTCAAGATCAAGATAAAGTTCAAGTCAAAATCAAGTTCAAGTTCAAGTTCAAGATCAAGCCCAAGAGCCCTTGAATTTATATTTGAAAAGGCAAATTTAGAGGAATCATAGAGATTGTAACACTCGCACTTGAAATAATAAAACGATTGTTGCTATAATTTTCCGTTATTGATTATTGTTTTCTCGACGTGAATTTGATTGTCTACAAATTTTGGCACGCCCAGTGGCAAAATCTCTACCTCTCATCTCAACTTTTCAAATATCACAGAATATCAAAATGTCTTCCACTATAGAAGAAAAATTATCAAGCTTAACTAAAGTAATTGAAGGCCTGACAAAGTGCGCACACGAACAAGATGCTAAACTTTTCAACCTAACAGATAAGATGGATAACATTATTGAGAGAAGATCGAGTCAAGCACCTCTGAAGCTTCCTAAAGTTCAAAACAAACGAGAGTCTTGCCTAAAGCAAACAAAGAACAAAGAAATTCATATCTCCTCTGAAGGTTTGATTCCAATTGATCAATTGAAGGACTTTATCATAGAGTCTATCGAAGACCAATCTGAGTCTTCATCCAAATTTTCTCCCACATATGTAAATCCATATACACAAAGGATTGATCACTTGAAAATTCCTAAGGGCTATCAACCTCCTAAGCTTCAACAATTTGATGGCAAAGGAAATCCCAAACAATTTATAGTGCACTTTATCAAGACTTGCAATGATGCTGGGACGTATGGTGATTATCTACTTAAAGAATTCATTCTATCTCTTAGAGAAAATTCCTTTGATTGGTACACAGATCTCGAACCTAATTCTATAGATAATTGGGAGCGGTTAGAGCAAGAGTTCCTTAATCGTTTCTATAGCATGAGACGTGTCGTTAATATGATTGAACTGACAAAGTCTTGTCAAGGTGAAGATGAGCTAGTTGTTGACTTTATCAATCGCAGGAGAAGTCTGAGCCTCAATTGCAAAGATCGCCTTAATGAATCTTCTAGCATTGAAATGTGCATCGAAGGTATGAATTGGGGTCTTCACTACATTTTGCAAGGATTAAAGCCCAATACATTCAAAGAGTTGGCAACTCATGCATATGACATGGAATTAAGCATGACTTTAAGAGAAGATGAACAATCTCCTGTCTATGGACCTCATTAAGATGAAGATATAGAAGAACTCAAAAGTGGGGGCAAGTATGCATCCGAAGATGACTTTGAAGAGTCAATGTATATCTAGACGCTCCTTAACACATGAGCTTAAACTACAAGTTACAATGCTCCTCATCGTTTGAGCTAGATCTTCAAGTTATAATTCTCCTAGACACACGAGTTTACACTATCACAAAGCTCTTCAAATTTAAGTTAAATCTTCAAGTTGAAATGCTCCTTGAAACACGAGCTTAAATTGTATGTCACAAAACTCTTCAAATTTGAGTTAAAGCTTCAAGTTGAAATGCTCCTTGAAACACGAGCTTAAACTGATGTCACAAAACTCTTCAAATTAGAGTTAAATATTCAACTACAAATGCTCCTTAAGGTACGAGCCTAAACTGCATGTCACTCCTGGCCCGCAAGAGTATAAACTATGTACACCACATGTTAGCACCCCTTTAGTCTACCAACGGTTTACACATGGGAGATTTAAGGAAATTAGAAAGTAGATTACTTTAGATTATAAGTTATTTAGTTATTCGCAGTAGATTACTACAGCTTTTAAGTATTTATGTTTTTATTTTCTGTGTAGCAGTTATTGCAGTAAGAAGGTTATTCCTCCACTTTCTCATTCAGTTGTAGTAGGCAGTAGGCAGTTACTTTGTTTGTTTCAGTGTTGTATTTAATGTATTTGAATTCAGTGAAATGTTATGCAGAAATATACTAAGTCTTTGAGTACTTTCAAACTCAAGATTGCAGGTTCTCTCTTAACGAACCAACATCATAGGTCGTAGGAAGAAAATATTCGATTTCACACTACAACGCCCCATAACCAGATCCATATCAGGGGACCATAACACCACAACAACAAAAAACAACAAAAAAAATCACTCACTTCCCCAAAACTACGTTGTGACTTCATCCTCTTCATTGAGGTACGTAGGCGCTTAGAATATATCCTAAGTTCAGTTGCATGAGTGTCAAAAAAACACATGTTCCCACTCAATCTGTCACATGACAGTCACATCGATAAGTATTTTGTTTTATCTTTTGTCCCATCAAACTTTAGACTTGTACGAAGTATTGATTGGTCAATAGATGGGGGCAAACCCTTATAAAATAACAGTTTCTTTAACAAGATGCTTGAAGTTTCTTTAAATTCAGCCAAGTATACAAATTGAAGTCTTCAAATTCTTCAAGTATGCAAGTTGAAGTCTTCAAAATAAAAAATAAAAACTCCAAGCTTAGAAGTTGAGGTCTTCAAATCAATCAAGTTTGCAAGCCGAAGTCTTCAAATTCTTCAAATCTGCAAGCTGACGTCTTCAAATTCTGTAAGTCTGCAAGTTGAAGTTATCAAATTCTTCAAGGCTGCAAGTTGAAGTCTGCAAGTTAAAGTCTTCAAATTCTTCAAGTCAGCAAGCTGAGGTCTTTAAATTTTTTAAAGTCTGCAAGTTGAAGTCTTCAAGTCTGCAAGTTAAAGTCTCAAATCAATTAAATTTTCAAGTTGAAGTCTTCAAATTCTTCAAGTCTACAAGATGAAGTCTCAAATCAATCAAGTTTGAAACTTGAAGTTTTCAAATCAATCAAGATTTTAAGCTGAAGCCTTCAAATTATTCAAGTTTGAAAGTTGAAGTTTTCAAGTCTTGACCTCTAAATTACCTTTCTTACGGCGGGGATGTGTATCTATCCGCTTTGGCCTTAAGAATAACATAAATTACCTTTTTTAGGACGGGGATGTGTATCTATATGCTTTCACCTTAAGAATACCATAAATTTACTTTTCTTAGGGCAGGGATGTGTATCTATCCCCTTTCGCCTTAAGAATACCATAAATTACCTTCCTTAGGGTGGGGATGTGTATCTATCCGCTTTCGCCTTAAGAATACCATAAATTACCTTTCTTAGGGCAGGGATGTGTATCTATCCGCTTTCACCTTAAGAATACCATAAAGTTACCTTTCTTAGGGCGGGGATGCGTATCTATCCTCTTTTCACCTTAAGAATACCATAAAATTACCTTTCTTAATGCGGGGATGAGTACTCTTACCTTTGTGTCATAAGACTACCTTCTCCACGGATCATCCTTTGAAGCCTACCTACAAAAAAGGGAGGAAGAAAATACAAAGAAAACACAAGTAGAGGAGAAATTGTTACCTGTCAAGACATTTGAGACTTGAAAGTCGTGCTAAGCTAACTAGGTTAGACTTGAGACAATATTTTCTTGGTGATAACAAAACCTTTGAAGTATAATTTCAAGCTATCACAACCCTTTTTGGTGACGATGTTCTGACATTGAGATATAAAATATTTTGTGAGGCAACAAAAATCTGAAATCTACTACATGACAGAATTTAAAGTTAACTTCAAAAAAGTCATCTAGAAAGATTCTGAAGGTATTAAATCTTGAATTTCGGATATGTTGTAGACCTTTGTGTATAGATTCGAAATAATCAAGCGGCTTGTGATTTCGTCATTCCTACATCAAGACACGAGAGTTTTAGTAAAGCCGCACAACTCTGAAATTTTCACCATGAGAGAATCTAGAGCTAACTTCAAAATATCAACTAAATAGATTCTGAATGTATTAAATTCTGAATTTTGGATATGTTAGATATCAAGAAGTCTAGTTTCTGTAAAATCAAACTGTTCATGAATTTGATATTTCTACAATGAGATATGAATTTTCTACAACAGATGTGTCAAGCAGTAAAAGAAAGTGACGAAAATCAGAAAAAGGGAGGAACACTACCTTGAATTATGCCCCCTTCGTCATAGGCTCGTGGCTCACAATCTGTAATTGAAGACAAAATTGTGGATACAATGTGTCTATTTATAGATGTCATGTAGTGGGAATAAAATCCTTCTCCTAGTTCAATTACAATTCCTTTTTGGCTAGGACAATAGAAAAGGACATGAATTTGAAATTGAGTGGGACTACAATTCCTAGTTCAACTACTTTTTGAACTTAAATGGCATCATAAAATCCCACTCCTAGACTAATAGCAATTCTTTTTTGCCTATGCTGAAGTAATTGACGGAAATACGGTCCTAGTCGAATCGGTTTTCCTATTGCTTTTTAACAAGCATTTATTTGCCTCCTATCATGATTCTAATTGGCCAAATATACGTTTGAAAGTGGTAGACTCACGTGCCCACTCCAATTACATGTATTGGAGTCAGACAATATATTAAACATTGCATGAGCATGGTAAATAAACTATTATTTAATTAATACTTCAAGTCTAGTCTTTGGAAGATAAAATATCTCGACAAGACTTGAAGCAGGGGTATTTGTAATCATTTAAAATTTATTAAATATAAATTTATAAAATTATTCGGATTATATTAAATTCATTAATATATTAGTCCAAATAAATATTATGGATTAATATAATTGAGTTAATTATTTAAATTCAATAAATATGAATTTAATTAAGGCTCGCTCCATAAAGCCATATGCCATGTCACTTAAATCTGATTGGCCGAAGGGAATCCTATTCCAATCATGACTCCCCTATTTTAAAACTATAAATAAGGGTCCTCATATTTCAGAAAAGAGAACCAAGAATTCGAACAAGAAGCTAGAGAAAGCTCGTGGATCAAAAGCCGCAATTTTTCTACAAGTTCAAGAATTCGAGAATTGAAGAATTGAAGAATTCAAGTGTTCAAGTTCAAGATTTGAAGAAGCCAAGATCAAGTTCAAGATCAACTTCAAGAACTATCAAGATCAAGACCACCGGATTCATGATCAAGCTCGAAGCCCTTGAATTCAACGAGAAAGTCAAGATCAAGATAAAGTTCAAGTCAAGATCAAGTTCAAGTTCAAGATCAAGATCAAGATCAAGTCCAAGTCCAAGTTCAAGTTCAAGATCAAGATCAAGAAAAAGAACAAGATCAAGATAAATCCCAAGTTCAAGATCAAGCTCAAGGGCCCTTGAATTATTTTTGAAAAGGTGAATTCAGTGGAATAATAGAGATTGTAACACTCGCACTTGAAATAAGAAAACGATTGTTGCATAATTTTTCCGTTCTTGATTATTGTTTTGTCGCCACGAATTTATTGTCTACAGGGCTAAGGCTGGGCACCGAAACGGGTTGTACCGGTACCATTCCGGTCTGGTAGTATTCGAGACGGGATGGGATACATTGAACCGGTACACGGAACGGAACGGTATCATGATTTGGTACCGGTATACCAGTACCGGTTCATTCCGGTTTCGTTCCGGTCCGGTCCGGTCCCGGTAAATCATTTTTAATTAAAATAAAAAAGAAATTTTTTGTCATTATTTACTTTTATTAGCATTTCTTTTTTGTTTATTTTTTTTTTTAAAATTACAAACTCAAGTTATTTAACTTACAAGTTATAAGTATAACTTAATAACTTATAAACTTCAAAAGATTCAAATCTTTAAAACTTATAACATAACTATTAACTACATATGCTCAAAAACTTTTAAAAAAACTTTATTAAACCTAACTTACAAACTTATATACGTAAAATTTTAAAAAAAATATCTTAAAAATAAACTTAAGTAAAATTAATATAAATTTTAAAACTTAAATATTATAAACTAATATAACTTAGAAAAATAAAGAAAACATTCGTATTTTCGTAATTCAAAATAACTCAAAAAAAATAATTATTTTTTGAAATAGCTATATGTGTCGTCCCGTTTATCCCATCCCGTTCCGTTCCGGTCCATTCCGGTCTTTCCCGGTTCTATCCCGGTATATAGTGGGACGGGACGGAACTGAACTTCCATCCTGGTAGTTCCGGTCCGGTTCATCCCGGTACCGGTCAACAACCCGGGTAAACCGTCCCGTTCCGGTCTGGTGGTCCCATTCCGGTCCGGTGCCCAGCCTTATACAGGGCCAAACAAGGCTTTCAATGTAGAGTTGTGCCTCTTCAAGGTGATCATAGTTTGACTTTCTTTGAAATCTCTTTGAGTTATCATGTGGATTGTAAATCATGAAAAATGATGTGTTCTTAAACAAAAATTCACCTTCACATATGAAAAAGGAAGGACCAAATAACTAATACACCCCATTGCTAATGTTAAACATCTTTGTCCAAGATTCTTTAACTCCGTACTACTTTATAACCTATATGTCTACCTGACTCATGGTAGATTGACAAATCATAGAAAGTTCATTTCCTAATACACCGAGGTACGAAATAGAATAAAACGTTTCTTCTCTGTAGCATGGGTTCTCTGTTTCTTTCTTTATCTCATCAACCAAGTCAACAACAAGGATGACCCAATCATAATAATTAATAGAAATCTTATTAGTAATAGATCAATGAACCTTCTCATTCACAAGCATACCTGATTTATAAATTTGAATCGCACTTCGTAAATCATTCAAACGTTTCTTAGAATTACTATTTATACTATATATTTTGCCCACAATATAGCCTGAATTGTCATCACCCATAATTCTAGTGATTGCCATTACCTTATAATCATGATGAAGCTCATCGTATTCAAAACCATACATGTAAAAGGAATCGGTTCCAGAACTAGGCAATTCTTGAGCTTCCTAATTGACGGATTCCAGAGAAACACATCTTGTTCCTCAATGGAAAAACAAATCAACCCATTGACAAAACCCACAAACTTAATAGATTCATAGGATATTTTTGGAAGATAATCCACGTCAATTGTCTTAGGAACATGGTCATAAAATAAAAAATTAACGGAAGAGTCCTTAAGATTGTTTTTTAGGTGAATCAAACGTCAGCATAAGCCTATGGAAGGTCTTGTCATTAGTAGATCTATGGAGATGGATCTTGACAAATTCAGGGCTACAAATTAAACAAAGCCAGAATTTTGAAACACACTTGAATTTTAAGAGGTGTTTCACTTGAATCCTTAAGAGAATTTCAGTGATGAGCTCTTTTGACAGAACACTAGATTCAAAATTAGAATCTTGAACTGAAGAAGACGAAAGTGGAGTACGAATGGTGTGTTTTCTCCTCTTTTGGTGTAGATGGGAGGCTTTAGATTCCATTTGAGTTATAGAAATTTGAGAATACAACAAGGTTTTTGATGTTTTTATCTGTACTCTGAGAATATTTGCTTATTGTACCATCTTAAAAAAATATTTTATATAATTCTTTTCCCAAAAAAATTTCATTATCTATTTGGTAATAGATTTAAACTTGTTCATTAAGTATTACTTGATCACTTTTTTTCCTTTTAAATTTGTCAAAAATGAGCGTGCAATTAAGTTGTTGCTTGATCTTTTGCTCAAAAGAATCTCTTATATTTCACATTCAAAAAAATCAGTCAAAAAAAAATCTTTATTGTACTATTTCCAAAAGATATTTTATATAATTCTTTTACCAAAAATGGTCATTTTTTTGGTAATAGATTTAAAATTGTTCATTAAGTATCACTTGATCATTTTTTCCTTTTAAATTTGCAAAAAAGAGTGTGCATTTGAGTTGTTGCTTGAACTTCATGCTCAAAAGAATCTCATAAATTTCACATTCCAAAATATCAGTAAAAAAAATCTAGTGTTGGATTAAGAGGATTCATGATTATTGAATTTTGTAATTGTTTAAATATTCAGATCACAGATAAATTAAATAGTTATACAAATAGTTATATTCACAATTAATAATTTGGCGCAGTAAATTAAATTTATCGTGAACATTAAAAATAAAGAAGCCTATCTCTTACTTATAAGTTGAAATAACATGATCAATATTATTATATTCAACGCGATTAAATGTCTTCACAATATATTATGTATATCTATCTATGCTATATTAAAAGGACAAAAGGGAAGAGTCTTAGCAAAAGTAGTTCGCTTTTTTACTCTTTAAAAATTTATTTCACACTAGACAAAATAGTTCAATTCCCACACAAATTCAAACTAAAAGAGAGAAGTAAGAATGTATGTCTGCATTTGCATCATTTGTTGGTTCATAAATTATATTATCTATTCCATCACCCAATTGATATACTACATCTTCTATGAGTTCATTGGCACACCTCCATCTTCATCATCATTATTTTCATTGGCTTCCTCATCTTGAACAACATTTTGCTCATTAGCGCTTAAATCTTGATCATTAGTGCCTCCATCTTGTTCATTAGCACCTTGATCATGATCATTAGCACCTACAACTTGTTCATTAACGCCCCAATCTTGATCATCATTTTGTTCATTTGCGTCTCCAACTTGTTCCTCGTAATATTGAAGCAACGTTACATCATTCCAGTAAATCAGCATATATCCCTGCAACAATATACTTATTTTATATAAACACCTTACGAGTCATACAAGTCACAATTTACAAATTCGTAAATTAGAACCTTACAATTTAATAAAAAATCTTCCTACTTTATATTGTTTGTTCTGTCTGAGGGCTGCAATCTGGAGATATCATAGACTCTGTATTTTAAAGAAAAAGAGCAAAAATCATCTTGTACATGAAAAAATAAAATATTATTTTCTTACAATTTTCATGCCAAGCAGCATTCCACATAAGCATCGACTAGGATACAGTCACCTACAACTTGATGATATATTTCATCATGTGGTGCGTGAACATTAAACTTGCATGCGCATACGTATATTTTGGGTGTTTTCATGTGATAATACCGGGTTTTTAATCAGTTTTGTTCTAATTGAGGTTTGGTTTGATTTTTTAATCATAATCATGAACAATCCTAAATAATACCATATATAATACATGAACTATTTTAGAATTGTCAATATCCACGTGGACTTTAAAATTTGATGGGTCAGCAGGCTTATACATGTCGAACTAAAAAACCAAAGAATATTCTATTGATAATAAGTACTAGGTTATAAAAAGAGAATTTAAAATATTGCAACACAAATGGAATCTGAACCCTCCCTTCAATTCACCAAACTCACAAAACTTTTTCAATTTCCATCAGCTTCAATGCAAGACTCGAGTTTGACATTCGCTAACCTTCCATCAAAACTCATCACTGAAATCTTTTTAAGGCTTCCGGTGAAATCGCTCTGTTAATACAGGTCGGTTTCAAAATACTGGCTTGATTTAATTTGTAGCCCTATAATTATCAAGTCTCATCTCAGTTTATGGACTAGTAACGTGGAAAACACTCATCATAAGTGGCTTATGATGATTTTTAATAAGAACTCGAACAATCGTATTTGTTCTCTTAAATCTTTATTTAATGATTATATAATAGAAACAACTTACTTTAATATTCCCATGAGATAACCTTATGAATGTTATCATATTTTGAGTTCCGTGAATGGATTGATTTGTCTAACTTTTCGTGCCGGTGAAAAAAAGGCTCATTTCTACGGAATCCATCGATTAGAAAGTGCAGGAAATTGCCTAGTTTTGAATCTGAACTAATAAATGTTTATTGTTATTAACTTTATAGTTTTATATATGATGAGTTTCATGATGATTATAAGGTAGTATTCATTCACTTTGAACATGCCAGTTCAAATCGAGTTGAGGTCAAAATATATAGTCTAAGGAATAATTCTTGGAGAAGTGTTGATCATAGTTGTCCTCCAAGTGGGGTTTTTTTAAATGATTGTGGCAAGTTTGTGAACGAGAGACTTTATTGGGCTACTCTTACTTATGGTCTTGGATATAATACCAAGGAAATCAGTCGGAACATCATCTCTATTGATTTGGCTGATGAGAAAAGGGGAAACGTAGAGAAGCCTTCCTACATGGAAAGAGATCATATACTTCCACAACTAGAAGTGTTGGGTAATAATCTTTTTGTCATTTTTTTATAACAAGAGAAAACAATTATCTATTTGGGTTATGAAAGAGTACAATGATTTTTACCATAAATCACTATGATACTCCATATGTGCATGATAAACCATATTTCATTTCAAATAAAGGTAAAGTTTTGGTTAGGTTTGCACAAAGTTTCAAGATATACAATCCAAAGGATGACTCATTCAGTCCAGAAATTATTAACTGCGATTCTTATCGAGATACTATGGAAATCTACTTTGAAAGCCTAGTTTCTCCTTTTCCATCAGAAGACCGGACTACTGATGCAACAAAAATACATGCGAAAAAACCTCAGAGCAGGACAATCAAGTAACAAATAGTAGCTAGTAAGAGTTTCACTATGTCCATTTTCCTGAAGGTGATTTAATTATATTTGTTATTTCAGCTACAATTTTTTTAGACCATATTACTTTTTGATTTTGTTAGTAGTTTTACCTTATGTGTACTGGATTCATAAGCTATTGTTATATGCAAGCTGTTTCAGAAACTCCGTGCTTTAATCAACTGGTAAGAGTTCACTTGTGATACATTGAGGGTTAGGCCAATGTCATATCTTTGAAGCCGCCTGTTGACAAATATTTTTTATTATACACCGAGTTTCAAACAATGTGCAATTGGCCCTCAAATTAATCGTTTCACACTAACAGAAAAATTAAAAAAAATCATGAATCTAACCTGATCAGTTCATATGAGAAATAGGTTTCTATAACCGTGAAAATAGAGACGGCTGCCCAACAAGATGGGTTTGTTTATACAGAGGAGCAGAAGTAACATTGCAGATTACCGGGCTAATTTGAACTCAATGCTTTTGACGTTGAGCTTGAATTTATGCGTAAAAATCTTTTACCGGAGTGAAGTTATGTTCGTTAGGAGGATTATTACTCTGATACTCAGCCCTACTAATTAATTCTATGACAACACATATGGGTTACTCATTATCCATATTTGGTAGCATAATATGTTGGACGTGGATTTGTACATTTACTGCTCATATATATTATGTCCTATATTTCAAATATGAAATGTTAAAATCTTTAGGTGCAACAGTTGTGTTTCACTGATGGAAAGATGAAATCCACCATTGTTTAATGCATTTCAAGTGTGACTCTATAATCATCACGCTATCTATTGTGCTATTCTAAACATTTGACGTAAGTGATTGTAGCCATGTGATAGATTGTGTGAATCCACCACGAGTCAATGGACAAAGTCCTTGAATGAGAACTACTAAGAACAAATGATATAGGACTACAAGACAGTAAGTAAAGAACATCACACGATATACACGATATATTTACGTGGAAACCTCCTTGACGACCTATGTCGTAGGATTTCACAACAACTTCACTAAACAATCGAGCAATGATATGATTACAGAATACAGTAATTTTCAGATTAAACTCTTAAACCCTTTTAGTCTGTTACAAGACTCATTACAATAACTCAGTTGTAATCTTTAACTATCAACTAGCTCTAAGTTATACACTCTGTACTGAATAGTGAAACAAAAGAACAAGAGTAGCTGATACACTTTACAAGAAGAAGAAACTCATCATATTGATTAATTTGAAATCGAACTTATAAAATCAATCCAATCCGAACGTATATGGATTTTAATTTCTTGAATCCTAAAATCAATAAAATTCAAATCGACCTTTTCATATCCAATCCAAAATCATCAATCCTCTAAATATGAGTTTCCACTCAATCTTTTTACTTTTAAATAGTTACCGTCTAATTTAACAAATGAAGTCATGTAATTATCTGATGAAGACAAATTATTGTGATAGTTCAGGTATCAAATTCAAAGACTGGGATAGTTTATATGTATTTTCTACTAGTTTTTTGGCACGTGTGCTGCACGTGATTACCAATTTCAAAAATATATATTATAGTAAATAATATTGCTTATTATAGCAAAGATTTGGATAATAAATTTAGCAAAAAATAATATTACAAATTTTGTCAATGCAAAATTTTATTAGTTAAATGCAATAATGTATATATTTATTTCAATTTTATGAAGTTCAATCATGTAGTTAGTCTTATCTCACTAATATTACGTTATAGATATTATTTGTTTTGTATTTTTATTGCCATCTAACCAGATGTGCTTTGCATATGTATTCCATGTTCAATTATTTTGATGTCATATGAACATGTGAAGAGAACAACTACATTTTATATATTCACATATTTTCACATTTGTTGTGAGATTTAAAAAAAAAGAAGAACTCTGACTATTTTAAAATATTATATTTTGAAGTTAGAAGATCTTGTTAATTTGATAATACATTTTTGTGACATATACAGTACTTTAATTTAAATACAAATACCTACCCAAATATGAATATATATTTGCATTAATGAAAATATTTATCTCATAAATTAGCTATTAAATAAATAATAAAAATTAAACTAATACAAACTTCAATTAGCATTATTGCAAGTTATATGAACTTTTCTTCGTCCAAAATACTGAAATATTAAAATAGTAAATAAGTAAAATAAAAGGGCAATGTTTATATAGTAATAACTATTTTGAAGCAAACTTCCTAATAGTCTAAATCACATAAGTAGCATTGATAAATAAATTCATTCTTTTGTCTTGAGCATAAAAAAACAAATCGTGATAATTCTCTAAATTTTGGAAAAAGATATTCAAAAGCATATATCTACATCACAAGAGAAATTGTTAACAAAACAAATGAATTTAGACTACATCATGTTAACTTTGTATATTGGAACATTACATACTAATGTATATATTAAGCGAAAAAATATTTATCATATCATCAAAATTATTTTCCTCAAGTACTCGAGGATATTGAATGTACCCTCTTAGGATAGAATGACTTACTTCATCAGAATAGTGGTACCTCATATTCCACTAAACTTCAAACTCACTCAACGACAATAAATCACACAAAAAATAAAATGCAAGAGAAGAAGAGTAGATGATTAAAAAAAATTGATGTGGAAAATTGAGAGGAAGCCCCTCTATTTATAGTTAACAAAGAATAGTATGAACATATGTTTTTTGTGTCTTAGCTGGAAACTCATGACTTTTCCGAGAAGTCACAACCCTTTGAAAAAGTCACAACTTATTGAAAAAGTCACAACTCTTTGGAAAAGTCACAACTTATTGAAAAATCACAACCCTTTGAAAAAGTCACAACTCATCGAAAAATCACAACCCTTTGAAAAAAGTCACAACTTATCGAAAAGCCACAACTCATCAAAAAAGTCAAACATAAGTTAGGGATATTATAGTAATTTAACATTCAAGTTAGGAGTTCATGATTTTAAGGTAATAGAGATAGATTAATTATTGGTGTAGATAACTCGATTTGATGACAATTATGTCTTACATGAGCCTGTGAGTTGAAAAGCACCATAAAATGCACGAGTTTCTTTGTGTTACTGCATAGATTCACGTTGCTTTGATTCCGAATCTTTATTTGCATTGTTCACTGTCTCTAATTCGGGAAATTTTAATCTTTATTAACAATAAAAATTTGTACGTTGTGAATTGAATATTCAATAACTGCATGAAACACATGTAGCTTACCTAATTTATAAAATATTTAGTCGCAAAGGCATCAAACGACATTGGAACTAGAATTATGGAAGTAATCAATGAATTTGCAGAAGAAGCCCTTTTAAAGAAATTGATACAACATAATCGTAACATACTTTTTTGGTCAAAATTCTTTTCAACTAAAATAGCCGCATGTGTATGTAATGCATTTCATATAATATAAATAGCGTATAACCATGTATATATGACATGTAACTATGTCTCACAAATATACATTCATATAAATTGTTATATTAATATTAATACATTGAAATAATTTTTCTTCTTCGTCAGGAGTTGTATTATTTTTTCAATTCCAAGCAATTCAAATCTCCACTATACTGTCATGAATTTTAGATATGAGCTCCTCTCAATGCTTTTATTACATATTATCCACTCAAAATGACGTCAAATTTCAAATTTGAGCTTCGAAGCTCTTTAATGACAAATTTTAATAGACATCCAACTCAAATCTCTTCTAAAAAATCCTAAAATTTTCACATTAGCTCCTCTCGATGTTTTGATTATATATTATCCACTCATAACGATTCACGTTTGATGCAAGTCAAATTTTCAATCTGAGCTTCGAAGCTCTTTAATGTCTGATTATAACGGACATCCAACTCAAATCTCATCTAAACTTGTCTTCAAATTCTGATATGAGCTACTCTCAATATTTCAATTTCTTTTGATATATTACTTAGTTGAAAAAATTTACGACATTTGCAGCAAGTCAAATTTTAACATTTCAGCTTTCGAGTATTTCCAAATGAAGCAACAACAAGGTCAAGATTTAAGTATAGACACATACATGATTAGTTAAAGACCAAATAGATAATTAGCTGAAACTTGGGCTATTTTTCATAAATATAAAGAAGAAAAACAACTAGAATTCAGGGCCCAAAAAATTATTGTCCCCCATTTTTAGGTCTTTATTTGTGGAAAAATTGTTGCCTCCACAGCAGAACTCCAAAATGGCTTTTGAAAAAGATGAAGTCTTCAAAGGCAAAATCACTGCCCATTCAATCCGTACTTTTCTATCAGAACTCATCGCTGAAATCCTGTTAAGGCTTTCAGTGAAATCCCTTTGGAAATTCAGGTATGAATAAAAATCATGGCTTTCTTTAATATCGAGCCCTGAATTTATCAAAAATCATCTTAAGAAATATCAAATCTTAGCTGATAACAAAAATTACACACAACATAGCGTTGTGTTAACCTATACGCACCTCCCTAATAAGAGATATCATTACTTTCTTAAGAACTACTCTGTTAGTTCGTTACTTAGTGACTATGTGATTGTGGATTATAACTTGGATTATCTAATGAAAGACGCAGGAAAACAAGCAAACTATTGAGCTCAGGGATATACAATGTCTATTGAGTTCTTATTAAATGTTTGCATTCATCTTCTGCCACCAGTATGGGACAATACACACTAAATACTACATCGTATGTTTTAACATATGCGATTTTGACTTGCTAGGCATATCATTGCACATGCTAAAACATTCAATGTAGAATTTAGTGTGTCCTTTTCCCACACCGGTGGCAGAAGATGAATACAAACATTTATAAGAACTCAACAAACACTGTATATCGCTAAGCTCAGTAGCATGAGCTTGTAACCCAAGTGGGAGCAATAAGATGATTGGGACAAATCAAAGCTTCAACCTTGACTTAAATAGAGGGTTCGTTTGGGATTATGCGATACTGGTATAGTATGAAGTATTGTTATTCCAACACTAATAATACTTTGACATAACAATGTGAGTAGATGGGGTAACTCGCCCATCATTGGTTGGCTTAACAGAGCAGCTCTCTCGCATAATCACAAATCAATATCGCTAGGTATGTCAAGCTGTTATTAGTTTAGACCATCACCTTTTATTTGTCAATTGTTTTGTTTATGAGTTATTTTATAAAATTTGTACCAATATCAATTTTTGATTATTTTATTTTGTATTGGCATCCATGTTGATACTTGGATCTGTACCACTTAATCTTAAAATTCAGATCAGGAAGGATCCGACTTCTAGATCTTCATCTTTATCAAACACTTGCAGCCTAGTGCGAGAAACTTGGAAACTATTTGGTTTTGTTGATTTTCCATGTTGCTCACATCTAAACTGTTTTTACTAGTGATCATGTGAAATATCACTTAGGTTCTTTGTTAACTGTTATGTACTTTTAATATTTCAGGAGGTGGAAAGCTGACGTTGAAGAGCAATTATTCCATCCTATGGCGACTACACGAATCAAGATGATGCTTCCCTATTCTTCATGTTTGTTGAATTTAGTATTACCTATGTTGTCGTTGCGATAAAAGTTGAAAAAAGTTTCCCCTTCCCTTGAATATCCGCTATATGTAGTATCTTGAGATTGTTGTAACAAAGGGTTGAACAAGTTTCTCCTTCCTTTGAATATCGGAACAATTTGGTTAATTTTTTGATATATTTTTTTTAAAAGTATATAAGAGTCATCACTTGTAGAAGTTAGAATGCGATAATATAAGAAGTCATATTGGACTTTCGTTAAACTCTATAATGAGAGTCGTCAAAAAAAATTTGTGCCGAAAAACATTTTCGTAGTAACTCAGAAATTCCTAGCCTAGTCCAGATTTTGATGAATTTGGATTCATGAGAGGTCTAAGAAATCTGGTAATGAATGAGAGATATAATTATGATTTTGATCACATAAGTAGATAAATAAGACGTTAAGGAACCAGTACGACTTTACGGAATCAAATTTGGATTAGTACAACTCCCAAAACTGATCTTAGCGTGAATAGGTAGTTTCAGAGTGTCATGGTTTGAAGGTGTGTTGTTAAATGGGGGTTTTAAACTCAACTTTTGACTGACTATTTCCATGCAAGCCGCCAGGGGGGATTATTCTCGCCAGGGCAGGGCCGCTGTGGGGGGTTGGGTCCCTCTAGGGCGTGCCAGTCACGAATTAAGTCAGAAGTAAACCCCAAAAATGTTATTTTCTGCAAGTTTCATTCTTGAGAGCTAGGAGATGACCCCGGGCTATTTCTTGACAGTTTTCCACTATTTGTGGTGCTAAAGGTTAGGATTTTACTCCCCTAATCCATTTTTCGATCCGTAGAACTTAGATTTGTAGGTAATTATCAATAGAGGAGGGTTTTGACCTAAAAGCTAATGGTGGAAAAACCCTAAGTTGGGTATTGTGATCTTGGGTTTGGCCTAAGTTTGATAATTTCGATTGTAATTCGGGTAAATAGGCCTCATTTAATGATCATTGCATTAATTTATTATTTGTAGACCTCGAACAAGCAGAAAGAATCCAGAAAGGGAAGAATCAAGTTTCTTAGGAAGATTCAAGCTTGTTTTCGAGGTAGGTGATGGTTTGATTTCATTTTTGTGTGATGTATGTTAGTATTTGGTTCATTGTAAGGCATGTACGTATGCGATTGTTGCACTATTGATCACATTAAATGCGAATGAATATGAACGAATGATTGTATGCCATGAATCAACACTTTATTGTATGAATATGAGAATGTGCATTGTGATTGTGGCTTGTTGAATTGATCGGGTGTTACCTTCCAACACACTAACTTGGATCAGATGTCACGTACTGACATACATATGGGAACGAGTGTCACGTTCTGACATACTAACTTGGATCGGGTGTCACGATCCGACACACTAATAGTTTGGGTATGGATTCCATGAGAGGACCATTGACTTGTCATATATGCGTATTAACTTGATATTAGAAATGTGAAATGGTACGTTGTTCCTGAAATGATAATTGATATTGTATATGTTCGCTATATGCGTGTTTACTTGTTGTGACTACTCATATATGTTGTGCTTACTTGAATAGCCGCATGATCCTACTAGTACACTGTGGTTGTGTACTGATACTACACTTGATCTTTCTTTATTGAGTACATGGCATCTTCAGGCGGCTACTGACAGACCTCATATAGGAGATCTGTGATCAATCGAATTCAAGGGTGAGCCAGTTCCTCCAGGCTGCCATGAGTTCTCTATGTTTTTGTCCACTCATTTCGGACTCTAACTTTCTAGTTAGATATTCATATGTTTAATTGGGTTGTACCCATTTTCTTTAGACTTGTTGTACTTTAGAGTTTTGGTACACTGACTTTTAATTTCTAGGGAATATTTCCGCAATGTTTTGATAGTCGTTGTTAGACTTTTGGAGTTTATGGGAACTCTACTTTATTTCTTCATTTAAACATGCTTCTGTATCTTTAAATGTCTAGTTCTTGGGTTAGCTAATTAGTATAAATGGTTATTCCACCGGAGGGTTGGTGTGGGTGACAATCATGACGGTCTGGGTCATGACATTATATGCACTACAAAGTAAATCTTTGAGTTAATTCCTTTTTTCCTTGATACTATTTTAAGTTCATGGATTGCTGCCTCTGCGTCCTAACCAAAAATGTAATACATGTTACTTTGAAGAGTTCATCAAATTTTAGACGAAGTAGATTTACTGCTCTGAATGTTCTCTAGGTAAAAAAATATGTTGCCACTTCAAAGAAATGACTATTTCCATTAGTAGAACAATCTAAATAAATGAGGGAATGACTATTTCCATTAAGGCAAATGTCACGTGCCATTTATTTTGATAAAGAGACATGGTTTTCTTATTTTATTCAATGGAATCTATGTTGCTTGGACTCTTCAAAAATGTCAATAGGTGTATCTCAAATTCTCCAAAATTAGTGTAATTTTGGAGAATCCGACGCGGGTGCGACATTGAAAGTGCAGAGTCTCCGTGCAACTTAGAATGGAATACCGTCCACAATTCTGTCTGCAATGTAATAGGTAAATGTGGTAGAAAATAGTGAAAAACAAGAAATAAATTGCATTGACAAGAAAAAGAAAGTGTAGAAGGATCTTGATTTTTAATATAGTTAGCACATAGAAGTACTAATGAGGCTCTCTGCAATTCTGCTTCAAATAGAACATACTGAAGATTTTTCACATAAAATATGACTGGTTGTCATCGCATTAGGCATGAGTAAGTGGAAAGAGTTAGTGGTTGCTTAGTTAGAAATTAGAGGAGAGAAAAGGAGAAGAAAGGAGATGTCAAGAAAAGGAAGGAAACAGTTATATATCTTAAAGAAGTCTGGTAAACTTCATCTGTTTTTTTTTTAATTTGTACATTTGCCAAATGATGTATATTTTATCCCCTTCCCTCATATATGCATCCAATCGTATTTCTGTTGGAAGGGAAAGTTCAATGGAACTTGTCCCAGAAAAAAAGAAGGAAAAAAGAAGAAGGTGAAATTTCAATGGGAGACAACCAAGTGGTGAAGAAAGATGTATATCATAAGGCTATAGCAATGAGGGAATGCAATAGATATCTATACTACATGAATTCTTTGCATATATTTACTGCATTTAGCATTTTATTTTCAAGTGTTATGATTTAGTGTGTCTTGTCTTTTTTCATGTGTGGTTTACTGGTGTTCATCCAATAACAACTTCCAAGGTGCCCATTCTGAAAGTTGTTGATCGTGGTACGAGAATCGAGTGCGTGATTTAAAAGAAAACTCTATCAAAGCTACTTCATCCAATACTAAGCATTGGCGATCGTTCAATAGTAATATAATCCAACTAGTGAATTGGGGTCGAGTCCCAAGGGAGTGGTTCATACTCAAGAATCAATAGAAAAACATAAATATGCTCAAGTCAATCATAGCTAAAAAACATTTATGAAGAAAAACAAAATTCAAGTTTGGGGTGACACAACTGTCAAATATCAAAGGGGAATTTGTACTCAATTATCAACTAAAACAACAAATAACATGGAAATACAATTATGGAGACGGGGTTCTTGGGATGTGATAGGATTATGGGCCAAGGTAAACAATCGGATAATTGTAATTAATAGTAAATAACTGCAAATCAGTGAATAAGCTAGACTTTACTGGAGATAAACTTTCACTCGAACAATTTACCCCGAATCAAATTGGTTTCTCTCGAACACCAATAAGCGGCAATGAAGCACAACCTTCGCTTTAGTCCATTCACTCTCTCGAGCTGAATGTGTTGAAAAGGGTTTAGGATTCACTCTCTCGAGCTGAACCCATGACAACCCAATACCCACAGACCATCGATTCAGTAATTTTGGTTTTAAAACCTCTCTCTCGAGTAAGCCAAAAACATGAAGTTAAGATTGTATTTGCAACTACAACCCATTAAATTCAACCATAATTACTAAACGAAATCACTTTTAAACAGCAAATAAACTATCAATTAACAATACCCAGCAGTTAAATCAACCCATAATCACATAATCACACCCTAATAATTGGGGTTTTAGCTAGACATAGTAAAAGGGTAAAATTGTTACCAAGTTGTGTTTCCATCAACTGGGTAGGATTGATATAGTCTTTACAAAGGTCTAAGATGAAGAATCTTCAACACCCACTTCCAATTTCTTAAAAATGGAAATCTTCAGATCTTCAAAGCTAAGGAAATATTGTCTCCGTATTTAGTTCTAAGCTCTAGACTTCAAAACCTAAATAATAATATGATTCAACCAAAGATCAGATACTAAGATAAAAATTTAAACAAGTATTTATAGTTGTCAAAAAGTGTGTTGCAAAGGACCATTCAACGCAGTTAGTCGTAATCGATGATCCACTTGGCAATCCACCCTTTGGTCATTTTCATCACCATTTTGCTTTTGCCTTCAACATCCTTGAGGTTTTGAAACTTTGGGTGATATGGAACTGCATCGCGGAACCGTTTGGCGACTCGCTGACTTCTCCTTTCTCTCGCCGAGTAGATTTTCTCCTTCTGGGTTTGGCACTCTAGAACATTAGGTGAGACCCTAGCCGTTCAGCGACTCGCCTAATGGGTTAGGTGATCCTCAAGCCTTCTTTCCTTCGTTCTTTCAGTTGCCTTGTTCCCTTTTCCTCAATAGTATCCATGCTTTGTCCCTTAATCCAAATACCAAAAATTCAACGATTTACACAGTTATTGGCAAAAAATATGCATTTGAGGACACTAAATCTATTTAAATAAAGCCCTAAATGAGTCCAAATTATGGACTCATCAGTGCGATATATCTGTTGAAAATAGGGATGGAGTTTCAAAATCTAAGATAATACACATGATATGTTCAATTGATGAAACCTTTTTGGTAAGATTCTGCAATCTCTTGTATGTTTGCAATATGTACAGTTGTTCAATAGTTTGGAAGACCTCTTATTTGATTGCTGGATGCATCGTAGCAATACAACAGGTCTATAGTTCTTGAAACTATTACATGTGTTCCTAGAACTTAAATGAATATGATAACCATTATATCACTTTCTCTAGCTTCACGTGAAGTACATTCAGAATGAATATTCCCATCATATGCCCCATGAGATAAACAATACAAAGCAAGTAAAAGGAAGTTCACAAGTTAGGACTATGCCTTCTATTTTGGAAGCCAAAAAGACATGGTGTGTTATCACACGGGACAATGGAAGTGGAAGATTAAAGAGAAGGAAAAAAGGAACAGGAGCCAATAGCCTCTATTGGTAGCATTATTTTTTTCACTTTTCTGTCTTGAATGCGAATTTCAAATTGAATGGAAGCAAACTCGGAAGGTGCATCAATTAGTTATGCCACAAAGACTTGCATCTTTTTAGAACATAGATTGACAAACAAAACTAACTAAGGAGATAAGTTTCATTTAATTATTTGAAAAAAAAATTCGAATGTTTTTTATCCTTTAGATTCATCTTAACTTGTAAAACTTGTAAACGACACGGAATCCCACTTACTCCAAACATTGGTGAAGTATAAAATATTTTATCTATATCTATAGCCTAAAGAAAGAAACTATTAGGTTATGTGATCTTCCATGATTGTTTATTTATGAAAGAACTCAGTTAGAGGAAGGAAAAAACTAAGTCAAGTTATGTTGATGAAAGGTCAGCGATGTAGTTTCCATAGATTATTTGATCATTGCATGATCTCTCTTTTGTGCTGCGGAAATCACCAAAATAGTTCTTTTATTTATTTTGGACACTTTTCTACAATAAACATTCTTAAGTTGTTTCCATTCTTTTTGCTGGCAATTCTACAATTTAGCCTAAGATATGCTTTAAAATGAAATTAGAAGTTTCTGCAGATTCTTCCTGCATCACCCCTGTGAATATTCGAGGGGAAGAGGGTGGATGTGGTGGGCTGTAAATTTAATACTAACATATTCTACTTGAATGAAATGCTATCTAGAATTTTTGGAGATGAGCAGCTCATGTTTAATATCTAAAATTAGTATCATTATGTAAATTGATATATAGTGGAAGGTGTGAAACTTTAATTTTATCTAATTTTATGTAGCTAGATGGATAAGCTTATCAGAAATATATTGCTTACGCTATGTTCATAAGCCTGTCATCTCCTTATATTCATTACTGGTTAGATCTTTACTTGGAGGAAATTAACAGCTATGTCTGTGAAGAATAATCATATATCATATCATCATATCATTTATCATATATCATATATATATATATAAAAGAGAACCCTAGGCCCGCCTATGTGGCGCCACCACACACCAGGATACTCTTTTAATTTATTTATTTCCAAAATTAGCCTTCTCTTTCATTAAAAGTTGTGACTTTTATAAAAATGTTGTGACTTTTATGAAAAGTTGCGACTTTTGCGATTTTTATGAAGAGTTGTAACTTTTATGAAGAGTTGTGACTTTTATGAAAAGTTGCGACTCTTATAAAAAGTTGCAACTTTATGAAGAGTTGCTACTTTTATGAAATTTTTTGACTTTTATGAAAGGTTGTGACCTTTCTGATAAGGCACAATAAGCATTTATTGACACTACCCTTTGTTGTCTATAAATAGAGGGATTTTGTCTCATTTTAAATTTTAAAACAACAAAAATTTTAAACTAATTCTTCTTCTGCACAATTAAATATTCATGTACTTTGCTAAAGTTGAGTGGCTCACTGACACCATTGTTTTTGTATCAATACACTGTTGAATAGAATCGTTCTATCCTGAGAGGATCTATTCCTTTAAACCTCGGGTAATAGAAGGGAATAATTTCCTTAAGGGGACAATGTGCATTTAATGGGCTGAATTTTTCCTTTATGTTTAATTTGATTGTTATAGATCCTTGTATGTATTTACAGTCATTAATTTATGCTTATGTTATTGATTTCTTTTTTTGAGTACATGGTTTAAATTTTGTTGTGTATGTTTATTCTTTTGATCATTATGTTGAAGTAAATATATGTTAATTAAGAGTTTGTTGTAATCATTAGAATATTGGTGTCATGTAGATTAGAATTCTTAAACTTGTCAAATAAATGACTTAGATCTTTATAGATTTTTCAGTGGCTAAAAGATCCATGTGATGTCCAAGGAGGGACTTTTGAGTGTTCAGAAGTTATGGTGGTTCCAAACTACCTTGGAGTCTTAGTTATTCAACTTTCTATCTTATCGAGGCATTCAATCGATTAGTGACATCCAAAAAATAAAGAATATAGTGGGATGGTAAGTATTGTACTCAACCTTAATCAAAGGTTTGGGGTTCAAATGTTGGATCGGCGTCAATGAATTATTCCTCAAAGTAGGATGAATCCATATTAATCAAATATTAAAGAAATAATTATCTCCTTATAAACATTAGATTAAAAGTCGCAAATAAAATTGTTTACCATATTGATCGAAACATAAACAACAAAATATGCCTTTTGGCTATCAAAGTAGTGTCATCGACTGCGAATGATTTTAAATAAGGGACTTGCCAAGACATCATTTAATTCAAATTATTTGAGCGACATACGTTATTTCATTGAACTCCAAAATATGTGTTTTTAAATTTTAATTAAATTATCAAGTACACAACTAATTATATAAGATGTATAATATTTAGATACTTTATGTAGAGGCCTTGAATAGGAGAAAAACTCTCGCAATTGATGAATAAAATATTTGTACCACTTTTTGAAAATACAAATATAGACAATGAAACAATTATATATCTTTTCTAAAGGCTTTGGTGAAAAATAACTACAGTAAAATGAAGAATTAATAACAAAATGCATAAACACTTAAAATCATTCTTTTTGGTTTTATGATTTAAAAAATATTTCATTTCATCTTAGGATAAAATATTCTTTACAATTTATCGTAGGGTTGTACCCATTCGAAAACACTTATATTATCTAATGTTTAGAAGTAGATTATTGGCATAGTTCACCACCGCACGAAGCGCGAACACTTTACCTAGTTTTCTGAATATTTATGAATAGTAGGTTACAATTTTTAAGTTTAGGAGCTACTGGTGATTTAATAATTTACATAACCTTACCCAACGTAAAATTTGTAATGATTATAGTTATGAATAATGTATTTACCTTATTAGAAGAAAATTGACTCTAGTGAAATGTTCATAATATGCTATCAATAGTATCCTCTAAGGAGTCTATTGTAAGCACAATAAAATGCCCAGTTTGTTACAGTATTCTTCCAACACCAAGTTTGTATTGTTTCAACTTATAAAACACCAAACGTAAGAGAAATTTACTTTTTGTACTTTTGCACACTTGCAGTACCTTCTTGGTACTATTTAATGAAATTTAATTTGCCTTATCCTAAGAAAAAATGAAAAAGAAAAAGATGGTTTGGTGAACCTTTTGTAAAGCACCCTCTTGTACAAGCGGACAACGGTGTTGCTCTTGCAAAGTTCTTATTATTGTATTTAACCCTTTTTGTCCATAAAAACAAAAGACTATGCTTTTTAGGAAGGCCATAGCTTATTAAGAATGACTTTCGATGTTTCCAAAATGCCTTTTTGCTTATTTGTTTTGTATGTGTATATTTTCTTTCTAGAGGGCTATTAATGTAGTTGTTTAGTTAATAATCTTTTTTTTTCCTTTCATTTGGGGTCATTAACTTCACAAACACGAAATCCACCAATACTGCCGCTATTTTCTGCCATATTAGAAGGTAACTATGAACCTTTACTTTTCCAGTTATCGAACGCCTTTTGGAAGGGATGTACTAATTTTAGTATCAATACATAGTGTTGTGAAGTATTGTAATAGAAAAGAAAAATTCCCAAGAATCAGGATCATGATAGAAATACTTTTTTTGAAGAAATTTATAGGACCCTAAGCATCATAACTAGATGTGTATAAAAAATCTTTCATTTGTGAGGCTGTAAATGCAGTGATACATACTCATAATTCTTTTTTCTTATACATAACTTGGCAGTTCTAGTTTTAGCACTTGTTTCCTTGTTTGAGTTTTGGCACTTTTCTCTTTGCTTTAGTTTTTTCATGAGAGTTTTTGTTTTGAGTAGCTCAGTAATATTTCTTGGCTTGTAAATGTTCTAGATGGCACTGATTCAGATGCGGTGGCAAAGTCGTTGCATAAGTTTGTGAGCTATGGGAAGAGAAACAAAGAGTCGGTGGCTAAGTTGCTAACTATGTTGTTAGTCAAGTACTGTGAATCCAATAAATCTTGCCTCATCTTAAAGAGACTCCCAGTCCCGGGCAAATATCCAGTTTTCTGGCTCATTAAGTCTCATTTCATTGTAGTTATTGTCGGTTGAGAAGCTATGGGCCAAAGTACTATGTGCAAGTACCTATGAAGCATCTTGGCTATCCAAAACATGGGAATCCAAAGTTTGCTCCATCAATGTGGTTATCTTTAACTTATTGATGTCCTTTGTGCTAAGTAATCTTTGAAGTGTTGTATTAATGGCTTATCGTGATCTTTACAGGTTGAGGATTGTTAGCAATCTCTATTCTTAAATAATATTGGTGATAAGAAAAACTTTGCAGAAACACGAAGTTACCAAAGTTTAAATCACACAGTGAAGGACAGAAATTAATTAACAAATAATTAAAATCTGTAAAACATACCAGAATCTATAATAAACAGAAAGGAAAGAAGATCAAGCCAACTAAATGCATAGTGTCCCCTTATGAAAATTATTCCCCTCTAGTATCCGAGGTTTGATTTGAAATATGTCCTCCCAGGATAGAATGATATCCATCACTAGTGTATTGATACCCAAAACTCTGGTGTAAGAGATCCACTCAGCGGCAGGAAAGTACACGAATAAAATTTGTGCAGAAGAAGAAGAAATCAGAAATTTTTGTAAGTAAAAAGTCTGAAGAATCAAAAGTATTTAAAGCCAAGAAGCACTGGTTCCAAAAGGTTGCAACCTTTCAGAAATCACACGAACATTCCAGAAAGTTTGCAACCTTACAAACGATCATGGTTGTTCTTGAAATTTGCAACCTTTTAGAACAGTCATCTCCAACGGTGGGAAATTTAAATTAAAACGGGAAAGTGTTTTAAATAAAACGAGTCCCGCGGATCCGAGTCGGGTCGGAACGCTTTGGTTAATTAACTAAATAATTGAAATTTTTTGGCCATTTAATTTAATTTGACTAATTAAATAAATAATTAAAACAAACTTTGTCCAAAATTAATCTCTCGAACGATCATTTTTCAAAGCCAAAGGTGTAGTCTATGCCGAAGCTGAGTCAAGCGAGCTACGACGAGGACGGCGCGAGAGGGGTCCCTCTTTCCAACACTTTTAACAACAAATAGAAGTGTTTATCTTTTTAAACACTTCTATTTTTCTTTCCACCACCAGTGAGGCAGAAATGCCTTTTTACTAAGGCATAAGAGAACTTTTCAGGTTCCTCTCTTTTAATCGTCCCTCTATTTCCCATCAACTCTTGCTATATTCCCAACAATCCCGCATATGAATGGGGAATGGCTATAACATAAAGGAATGCATGGACGAGTGTGTACTTTACAAGCAAGGATCAATTGCATCTGGATAAGTAGGTTTCCCATTGAACTTTCCGTAGTGAACATATGTCGGATATACTCGGTCAATAAGTAGATGCAATATCTTTGAACCATCGAGCTTTGGTGTATACCTAGAAAACCATATGTCACACAATTAACCCTTTACCATTTATGGTTCTTACGGTTGTGTTCGTTTCAGCCATGGACACCTCCTGGTTTCACGAGTGTATAGAGAATAGGATTTTAACAAAAAAAATTCTCTTTGAAGCGGCTTACACTTCACACTTACATTGGTGATTTCTAACCATGTCATCCCGTAGATATACTATTTGGTAAAATCTGCCAAACTTAGCAAATCATAAAAAACTTTAAGCTTTATTAACTCATTAACAAGCCTTAATGTTTTAACCTCGTTCCTGAACATTGTCTTCATCATGAGAATGGATTTAATTAATTGAAAATATCGAACCGTCAGTCACAACTTTGTTTTTCTCCTTGAATCTAGCTCTTGGGATCTCCAATCTACTAGATAGAGTTACCGCCATGATGACTTTTCCTAATCTGTAAACCCATTCGCTTAGATGACCTTTGAAGTGCCTCTCTTAAGAGGCTTTTTGTTAGTGGATCTGACACATTATCGCTTGACTTCACATAGTCAACTGTTAATTCCACTAGAGAGTAGTTATTTTACGGTACTGTGTCTATGTCATATATGACGAGACTTCTCGTTGTACATGACGGTCCCTGCCCTACCTATTGCTGCTTGACTATCACAATGTATGCAAATAAGTCCAACAGGTTTGGTCCAGAATTGAATATCCTTTAAGAAATTCTGGAGCCATTCAACTTCTTCACCGGCCTTATCTAAGGCAATAAATTCAGATTCCATTGTGGAGCGAGCGATACATGTCTATTTGGATGATTTCCAAGAGACTGCTCCTCCACCAAGTGTAAGCACATAACCACTTTTGGATTTTACTTCATTTGACCCGGTGATCCAATTTACATCACTATATCCTTCAATCACGGCAAGATATTTATTATAATGCAAAGCATAGTGTTGTGTATGTTTCAAATACCCCAACACACGTTTCATTGCCATCCAGTGAGTTTGATTAGGATTACTAGTGAGCCGAATCAGTTTTCTAATAGCACATGTTATATCTGGTCGCGTACAATTCATAATATACATCAAACTTCCCAACAGTCTGGCATATTCCAATAGAGAGTCACTTTCACCTTTGGTCTTTTGAAATGTAAAGCTTAAATCAATTGGAGTTTTAACATTGTTGAAATTCAAGTAGTTGAACTTATCCAATACTCTTTCAGTATAATGAGATTGAGATAATGGTAGTCCCTAAGGATTTTTGAGAATCCTGATCCCTAAGATCAAATCAGCAACTCCTAAGTCCTTCATATCGAACTTTCTGCACAACATGCGCTTAGTAGCATTTATATCATCAATATCATTACTCATTATTAACATGTCATCAACATACAAACAAACAATGACTTCATGATTTGGAACGTTGTTAATGTAAACACACTTATTACATTCGTTAATCTTGAATCCATAAACCAACATTGTTTGGTCAAATTTAGCATGCCATTGTTTGGGTGCTTGCTTGATCCCATAAAGCGACTTCATAAGCCCACACACTATCTCTTCTTTACCAGGAACTACAAACCCTTTAGATTATTCTATGTAAATTCCTTCTTCCAATTCTCCATTTAAAAGCCGTCTTGACATTCATTTGGTGGATTTTAAGATCACGCACTGCCGCTAGTGCTATTAACATCCTAATTGATGTTATCCTTGTTACTGGAGAGTATGTATCAAAGTAGTCCAGACCTTTCTTTTGTCTGTAACCTTTGACTACAAATCTAGCCTTATATTTGCCAATAGTCCCATCTACTTTCATTTTCCTTTTAAAGATTCACTTTGATCCTAAAGGTTTATTTCGTGGAGGAAGATTAGCCAATTCCCAAGTGTGGTTGTTTAAAATTGATTCGATCTCACTATTGACTGCTTCTTTCCAATACGTTGACTCAGATGAAGACATAACTACTTTAAATGTTTGAGGCTCATTTTCAAGCAAAAATGCAACAAAATCTAGTCCGAAAGAAGTGGATTTCTGTTGGTCTTTACTATGCCTAGGTTCCTCGTTAGTAGTGTATTTTCCATTAATTGTTGACGTGGTTGTTTAGGTCTTTCACTTGTCGACTCATGATGAGTCCAACAATTTGTACTCATTTAGCGCTATATTTTGATAGAATTAGTTTCCTTAAATGCATATTTTATCTCAATATCTGATGAAAACCCTTAAGTTTCAGGTATTTGGAGTGTGAAGGAAAGCATGGAAACTACTTAGCAAAAAAATGGAACAAAGGTAGGTGAAAGAATGAAGAAATAAAGATCTGAGAATCACCGAACTCATTCGGCCAGTCGCCAAAAGGTCTTATCCTCGCCTTTTGTTGCAGTGTGCTGAGCCCTGAAGGAAAGGATCAAATCGACGGTGAATAGGAGCAGTCGGTGTATCACCGAGCAGTTCCACAAAGCTGTACTATGTCGCACAATGATCCAAACATGACGATGCTGAAGGATAGAGCAAGACGGTGATGAAACCTACCAAAGGGTGGATCACCGAGATGATCTGCGATCTTGACTAACTACACCGAATGATCCACTTTATAACAAATTTTTGAAAACTATAAATACTCGTTGAAGAGTTGTAGCTTAGTATCAGATTTTTTTAATATAAAATTTTTAATATAGACTTTTGAGTTCTAAGTTTGGAGAGGGTTTTGAAGAACTTGAAGATTCAAAGGGTTTCAACTCCAAGAAATTGGACTTGGGTCTTGTGGATTTTTCAATCTTGGCTTGTTTTGAGACTTAAATCTTCATACCCATTTGAATGCAAACTCATTCTGGTATAAATTTCTATCTCTTTTACATGTCTAGCTAAATCCCCAATTCTTGGGGTGTGATTTTGTGAATATGGGTTAGATTATCTGTTGGGTCGTGCTTGTTGATGATTTATTTGTTGTTTAGATGTGAATTTGTTTAATAGTTGTGGTGGAACTTAATGAAATTGTAGTTGCAAATACAATTTCACCTTTGTGTTTTTGGCTTGCTCGAGAGAGAGGTCGTAAAACTAAAACTACTAAATTGATGGCCACTGGGATTGGGTCTACATGAGGTTCAGCTCGAGAGAGTAAGTGGGCTAAGGCGGAGGCTGCTCTTTATGCGGCAAATGGGTGTTCGAGAGGAACCCATTTGATTTGGGGTAAGTTGCTCGAGAGATAATTTATCCCCTCTATAGTCTGGCCTAGTCACAAATATTCAACAGATTTATTGTCAAAAGCATGTACCCTATAGTTTAGTTTTTCCCGTATTCCTATCACATCCCAAGAACCCCATCTCCTTGACTAACTCTTTGCATTTTTTTTGTTTCTACTTACTTGTGACAAAACCTCCCATTGTTAATTTACACTAGCATCACCCCTTAGATTTAACATGTTTATATTTAAAAATGTTTTTAACTATGACTAATTAGAACTTAATTTTATTTTTCTACAAATTCTCAATCCCACTCCCTTGGGACTCGACCCCAACCCTTGGTTGGGTTACTTTACTATTATACGATCATAGACACTTGCATCAGAAGTTGTGTCTTGATTACGCAAACATCAAAATGGCGCCGCTGCAAGGGAGTGGTGTTATTTGAGATTTCTTAGATTAGTAGAATTTTGGTTCTTCTTAGTTGTAGTTTACTCACTTAATCTTTAGTTTTGTTTTGTTTGCTTATGTGTGAATATTTCAGAAAACATGAGTGTTAACGGTAGCAATGGTAGCCAGGTGGGTCACCAAGACCATATCAGATAGCTCAATGATGTCCAAGAGCCCAACATCAATGGTCTTCATCTCATGGGAGGTATTGGAGCTATCCGGTTACCTCCAGCCGAGGGAAATACAATGTTCCACATAACGAGGACTATGTTGCAACTCTTGCAATTAAAGGGACTTTTCAGCAGGTTGGCTCACGAGCATCTTCGAAACTTCGTGGATGGGTACAAACCATTCTCCTTCAAAAACATCTCACATGAGTCAGTCCGATTAAGATTGTTCCCTTTCTTGTTGATGGGAGAGGTATGCAAATGGCTCACCGAGTTGCCGCATGAATCCATCACTTCCTGGGAGGAATTGGTAACCGCATTTCATGTGCGATTTTTCCCTCCCTTGAAGATGATGACCATTCGGGATAACATTCAGAGCTTTAACCGTATGGAAGGAGAGCCTCTGCACGAGACTTGGTTATGATTCAAAAAGTTGGTGCTTCAATGCCCAACCCATGGTTTACCCGATAATGTGATGCTGTAGTACTTTTACCAGAGTTTGGACTCGGTAAACAAAGAGGTCGTTGACCAACTTTGACCTGGAGGCTTAATGCAACAGCCATATGCAGTAGTAGCCCTACTTTTAGATGGCATGACAACTATCAACAGAGCGTGGTACACTCGCGATGACCAAGTCTCTCCTCTCACCTTCAAGCTATCTAAGGAGCAGATTGAAAAAGATTATGAGATAGACCAAAACATGGCCAAGATCATGACACAACTTGACATTTTATACATAAATGTCATGGGGGCTGGTGCCCGAGGTGTCAATGCCGTGGGGATCGGGTGTACAAATTCTCAGGAGATGAAGTTTGAAGCCTTGTATAAGAAGGAGGTAACTTTTCTAGCCAACCAAGGCGGTGGCTATCGCTCAAACTACCCAAGGAAGGGTGGTAACCAAGGATGGGCTAGAGACGAATGCTGGAAGGATCGAGATCATAAATGGAGGGACCATAATCCGAATTGGAAGGTTGGGGAGAAGGATAGATATGTGCCTCCCATGAGTGCCAAACGCCCAAGGACTCGGAAGGTGGTAGGTCTGAGGATATGCTCTCACGTATTCACAACAAAGTTGAAGGATCAGACAAAATGTTAAAAGGCATGAAAGAAGATGTGTCCACCCTTAGCCAGACCGTCACCTCCCATTGAGTTTTGATTAAGCAGTTAGAGACCCAAATGGATTATATCTCGTCTCACCTCAATCCGAGACAACAAGGGGGTTTTCCTAGTGACACTATGGTCAACCCCAAAAATCAGGTTTGAAGGTGGACTTGGGTCGTGCCAATACCTTAACTAAGGCATTGTTTGGGAGGCAACCCAAAACCATTTATTGCTTTCTTTTGCTTTGATAAAATAATGGTGTGTTGATTGTGCAGTTGGAAGTGTAGAGAGTGAACGAAAAGTGCAGATTGGCGAGCAACAGGTCCAATCAGCGTATCGCCAAATGCTTCGGTGACTCCAAACTAGACCACTTTTAGACTCAAGACCATCTTGCATTGGAGTCTGTAAAACTCGGTGAGCACAGGAAATTGTTGGCGAACCACAAACCATGTCGGCGATCCCGAAAATGACCGTTATTTGGAATCCCAGAACAACTGGAAGTACTGTGAAAATTCAGCGAGCAAGTGGCTACTCGGCGAAACGACGAAGTGAATTGGTGATCCTGACTAATGTCGCCAAATGGGCAAAAACGGGACGGTTTTTCAGGCCAAAGGTTTAAAAGATTCAAATTCATTCCCTTGCCCTCACTTTTTTCATTTTCCCAAACTCACACCTGCACTCTAGTTTTACATTTCTTACATTTTTGGAGTATTTTTAGTATCGAATTATGCTACAAGTTGGATTACATTGCTTCCTAGCATCTCAATATCCATTTGATCGGGATAAAAGGTTGGTACACCAAACCCCGCGTTCCTTTCCTCAAAAGTTGTGCTCAAATGCGATGGCATTACTTTGATAATGTGTGCTGGTCCTCTCTAGTAGGATTAGAATATTTGTTTACCTGTTAGGTTTGGAATTTTTGCCCGTACTAAGTTAAATAGTTAATTCCTGAAGGTTGCGCTTTAAATTGGATGAAAAATCGTGGATTGTGCATGATTGTCACTGCATCTAAGCCTAATTTAAGTTGTGCATGCCTTAATTTTGTTTTCGGGGGTTGTGGGGTTGCATTCGGGAAGGTGGGTCAAAGACAGGCACGTTGGGTCATTTGGCGAGCTGTGTCGAGCTCACCGAACCACTCAGCAGTTCGCCTACAATCCCCATCTCGCTTTTAATTTAATGCTAAATGTGATATTGAATTTTGTAACTTTCGGCGAGAAGACCTTTGGCAACTTGCCAAAAGATTTTTGGTTAGCCCTTTGTCTGCACCCTTGTATTCACTATGCACTGCACTCGGCGAACCACCTAAGTAGGTGTGCACTTCGCCAACTTGTACAGCGAAATGATTCTGCAATTAAACTTCCTTTTTTTTTTCTGAATACTTTCTAACTTTTTCTCGAAGCTTTGCAAAAATGGCTAGACCAAAAATAGCTGGAAGCGATATGCCATCCCTACAAACAAGAGCAAAATTTTTTAGGAAAAATAAAAAGGCAACAAATCCTCCCAAAATTGATAATGAGGGCAAGTAGCCCAGTGCAAGCAAAAGAACAAATCCCCAATGACCCACTAATACTTTGGGGAGACATGGATTCTTCACAGCTATCTACTCCTTTTTGGCGGCTCATGACTTGGACAATCTTAGTAAGTCAGTTGCCGCTGAATCGTCTTAAAAAGCTCTGGGGGCCATTATCAAATTCCATGCTGACAGATTGGGCACTGATGCCCAGACAGATGGAGCGACAGTGTAGACAGGATTTGTTTTTACCTTCTTCTTTGTCTTTCTTTATTCTAAATTCTGGATATTCTGTTATTTGCATTTGAGGACAAATGATTTTTGTTTGTGGTTGTGTGAGTCCCACCTTTGTGCATATTTATTTTTATATTATATTTTTAGTTGTGAGCTATTATTGTGTTTCTACACTGCTTTCTGTGGATGTTTGAGCTTATGGCTCCTTTTGTTTTGAATTGCAAAATGATTTTGACCTGTCCGGAAATTTTTGCCACCTCTCGTGTGTTGAATGTGGCTGTTCTTTTGCAAAAGTTTAAGTATCAATTTCGATCAATACCGATGACATGAATAGTGCTCCCAATCAAACAAATATGAATGCGTTGCTACGATGAGGCCAAATAAAGTTGCATAGATAATATGTGAACTCTTTGCATCTCGTTATGACTATCCTAATATCGAATTGAGTCTCTTGTGATGATCATTGCACACTAGCGAAAGTGTGGAGTCTTGTTTGACTGTAGTGTCAATGCCTAGTGTGATGAGCTTACTTTGAACCATGCATGATAGATACTAGAATTTACCCGGTTGGTCCGGTCAACTAAGTGATGCTATCTCTTGATATGATCTTAGAGAACTTCTAAGAGTGTGAGACAATTTGACATATACCTCTTTTGTGACATACCTTGTGAGTGTGTGAACGGCTTTTGAACACCCTTGAGTTTTACCTTCCATTGAAAAAAAAAACATGATGAAAACTAGACCATTCTTTATCCATCACCCATAATCCTCATGAAGTTGTGGTTAGTTGAATAGTCAACTTAGGCCAAAAGCCTAAGTTGGGGGTGTGGTGAAAAGATAAGGGAAAGTCAAGAAGTACAAGGAAAGTCTCCTCTTACCAATGATTTTAAGAAAAATGGAACCTCTCCATATATATATATATAAAAAGGGAGAAAAGTGAAAGAAAAAGAAAAAGAATGAAAAATAAAGTTGTGGAATAAAGTACAAAAGAAATGGGGTTCCCAAACAATCCATAGAAAGTGAATAATATGATGACTTATGAGCACTAAAGAGAATGATGGAGGAAAAGGAAAGGAAGTGTTGTGACCACCATATTTCATGAGGATGAAAGTCACTGAGCCTAAATGACCATACATTTGCACTCAGCCCCATTACAAGCCTTGAAAATACCTTTTTGATCTTAAGTGAGCTGAAACAAATGTTGATTGGAAAATACAGGTAAACCTATGGGTGAAATTATGCATTGTGTTCTTCTTTGTGAGTGTGAGCGTTGCATCTGATTCTGAAGCTTTAAACTGTGAACCATTGTGTTAATATGGAATCATTCCTTGTGTGAGGGCATTTGAACACTTTGGTTGAGCTTGAACTTGCATTTGAAGCAAGTATTCTGAGCATGAGATTCTTTGATATTGGTGAGTCGCAACTTGAATCTTTGAGTGCACATTTGATCTTTGCATAAGTAAATAAAGTCTTGTTGTGTTCATTCATGATTGAGTCTTGTGTAGCACTGTTCGAGACACCCTTTTTGAATGGCTGAACTTGAGTTTGCTTGAGGACAAGCAAAATTTTAAGTTAGGGATGTTGATAAATCCACAATTTGTACTCATTTAGGGCTATATTTTGAAAGAATTAGTTTCCTCAAATGCATATTTTATCTTAATATCTGATGAAAACCCTTAAGTTTCAGGTATTTGGAGTGTAAAGGAAATCATGGACACTACTTAGCAAAAAAAGGAAAAAAGGCAGCTGAAAGAACGAAGAAATGAAGATCTGAGAATCGCCGAACTCATTCGGCAAGTCACCAAAAGGTCTTATCCTCGCCTTTTGTTCCAGTGTGCTGAGCCCTGAAGGAAAGGATTAAATCAATGATGAACATGAGCAGTTAGAGTATCGCCGAGCAGTTCCACGTAGCAGTACTATGTCGCACAATGATCCAAAAAATGACGATGTTGAATGCTAACGCAAGACGGCGATGAACTACACCAAAGGGCGAATCGCCGAGCTAATCGCCGAGCTAATCGGTGATTCTGACTAATGTCGCCGAGTGATCCGCTGCAGCACAGATTTTTGAAAACTATAAATACTCGTTGAGAGTTGTAGCGTAGTATCAAATTTTTAATATAGAATTTTTAACATAGACTTTTGAGTTCTAAGCTTAGGAGAGGGTTTTAAAGAACTTGAAGATTCAAAGGGTTTCTACTCCAAGATTTTGGACTTGGGTCTTGTGGATTCTTCACTCTTGTCTTGTTTTGAGACTTAAATCTGCATACCCATTTGAATGCAAATTCATTTTGGTATAAATTACTATCTCTTTAGCATGTCTAGCTAAAACCACAATTTTTGGGGTGTGATTTTGTGAATATGGGTTAGATTATCTGTTGGGTCTTGCTTGTTGGTGGTTTATTTGTTGTTTTGATGTGATTTGGTTTAGTAGTTGTGGTGGACTTTAATGAAATTGTAGTTGCAAATTAGATTTCACCTTTGTGTTTTTGACTTGCTCGAGAGAGAGGTCGTAAATCTAAGACTACTAAATTGATGGCATGTGGGATTGGGTCGACATGAGGTTCAGATCGAGAGAGTGAACCCTAGTCCTTGTCCCACACACTCAGCTCTAGAGAGTGAGTGGGCTAAGGCGGAGGTTATTCTTCATGCGGCAGGTTGGTGTCCGAGACGAACCCATTTGATTCGGGGTAAGTTGCTCGAGAGAGAATTTATCCCCTCTATAGTCTTGCCTAGTCACAAATATTCAACAGATTTATTGTCAAAAGCATGTACCCAATAGTTTAGTTTTTTCCGTATTCCTATCACATCCCAAGAACCGCATATCCTTGATTAGTACTTTTTGCATTTTTGTTGTTTCTACTTACTTGTGACAAAACCCCCATTGTTAATTGATGCTAGCGTTACTCCTTAGATTTAACATGTTTATATTCGAAAATATTTTTCAGCTATGACTAATTAGAACTTAATTTTATTTTCCTACTAATTCTTAAGCCCACTCCCTTGGGACTCGACCCCAACCTTTGGTTGGGTTACTTTACTATTGTACGATCGTAGACACTTGCATTAGAAGTTGTGTCTTGATTACGCAAACATCAACTCACATTCAGTTTTTACGGATAAATGTGTTCAAAGAACTATACGTTATCTGACTCTATTACCGTATTAACATGAATTTCAAGATTATCAGATTTGTAATCCCAAAACCGACAGGCCTTACTGTTCCCAACATATCAAATAAATACACAATCCACTGTATTGGATAAAATTTTCACCCTCTTGGGTAAAGGAACCTCTACCTTGGCTAGACATCTCCATATCCAATAAATACACAATCTACTGTTTTGGGTACAATTTTCACCATCTTGGGTTAAGGAACCTCTACCTTGGCTAGACACCCCCACACTTTGAAATATTTCAAGTTGGGTTTCCTTCCTTTCTATAACTCATATGGAATCGATTGCATTTTGCTACGGGGTACCCTATTGAGTATCTTGTTAGCCGTAAGGATGGCTTCCCCCCAAGGTTTCGCGATGAACCAGAACTGATTATCAAGGCATTCATCATTTCCTTTAATGTTCTGTTCTTTCATTCCACCAAACCATTTGAATGTGGTGTATAGGGTGCAGTAGTTTGATGAATAATGCCACATTCCAAACATATCTCTACAAAGGGAGATTCGTATTCTCCAGCCTTATCACTCTGAATAATTTTTTATCTTTAGATTCAATAGATTTTCCACTTCATTTATGTATTTTTTAAATGCATCAATTGCTTCATCCTTACTATTAAGCAAATATTCATAACAAACTGAGTGCAATCATCAATAGAAGTTATAAAATACTTTTTCCCACCGCGAGATAGTATTGACTTCGTATCCCATATATCTGTGTGAATTAAGTCTAGAGGTTTGAATTCTTATCAACAAACTTACATTCCACACAAATTTCACATTTCAATTTATAACATTTGAAATCAGGCAATACTTCTAGGGTAATCAATTTTTGCAAGGCTTTGTAACTTACATGTCCTAAACGGTCTTGCCATATATCATTTGACTCCAATAAGTAAACATAAGTAGAATTCTTATTAATACTGTCAATAACCATTACATTCAGCTTGAAGAGGACCTCAGTGAGGTAGCCCTTTCCTAAGAACATCTCATTCTTACTTATTACAACTTTGTCACTAACTAGGACACACTTAAACCCGTTCTTATCGTGCAGAATGTTGTTCAAAGTCAACACCTTGTTGGATGTCATTTTCAACATTACTTTTCCAGTTCCTGCAATCGTTGTTGTTGCTATGTTCCGATGAACAAAGCTTTATCGAAATCAAGAGGAGTATACGTTGTAAAGGCTTCTTTTGTAGAGCAAATATGTCGAGTGGCACCTGAGTTGAGAAACCACTCCTTGGGATTTCCAACTAAGTTGCACTCTGAGATCATTGCACAGAGGTCATCTGCATCTTCCATCTCTTCCACGATGTTTGCTTGACTTTTTCCTTTGTCCCTGTCCTTTCTTGGAGCACGACAGTAAGAAGACCTGTGACCAGCCTTACCACAGTTATAAAATTTACTCTTGAATTTCTTCTTGGCCTGTTCTGACTTCTGTATGTTTGACTTCTTCCTCTTCTTGCCTTTGGTAGGAGCTTCTTCAACAATATTAACTCCCATTACAGTCGAATTCACACCAGATTTCTTTCCGGCGGTCTTGTTATCTTCCTCGATCTTGAGCCGAATCACAAGATCTTCAAGCTTCATATCCTTGCGTTTGTGCTTTAAATAATTCTTGAAGTCGTTCCATGAAGGAGGTCACTTCTCGATCAATGGAGCCCCCTTAAAAACTTCATTTACTACCATATCCTCATCAATCGGATCATGGATAATAAGTTGAAGTTTCTGCACTTGTGATCCAACAGTTTTACCATCTGACATTTTATAGTCTAAAAACTTTGCGACCACAAACTTATTCAAGTATGCATCTTCTGTCTTATATTTCTTTTCAAGTGCATTCCACAATTCTTCCGAAGTTGTCATTGCACTATAGACATTATATAAGTCATCCTCTAAGCACTCAGAATGTAGCCCTTACATAGGAAGTCTGTCTGTTTTCATGCTTCAATAATCATGAACTTTTCTCTGTCTAACATATCAGCAGAAGGCACTGGAGTTTCTTCATTGATAAATTTTTGCATACCAAGAGTGGTAAGAAAGAAAAATACCTGATGCTGCCATCCTTTAAAATTCACACCTGAGAATTTTCCTGATTTCTGTGATGGTTACATCAGTTCGAGTTGGTGCAGCAATAGCCACCATAACATTATCATTTGCCATTTCAGAATAAAAATATGTAATAAATAGAAATCGATACAAATGGCTTAGTAAGAAATAACTTAAATTGCAAACTCAATAGGAGTATAAAACCACGAAGGTTTTTGTCTCCACAAGAAACACATATTAAAAAAAAAATCCTTAAGATTTTTAGCAATCTGTATTCTTATACAATACATTTGATAAGAAAAGCATTGCACAAACACGAAGTTACCAAAGTTTAAATCACACAGTGAAGAACAGAAACTAATTAACAAAAAACTAATTTACATACCAGAATCTGTAATAAACAGAAATGAAAGAAGATCAAGCCCACTGAATGCACAATGTCCCTTTAGGAAATTATTAGGGTTTAGGGTTTAGGAATGTGTCCTCCCATGATAGAATGATCTCAATCACAGTGTATTGATACCCAAAACTCTGGTATCAGCGAGCCACTCAACGATAGTAAAGTACATAAATAAAATTTGTGCAGAAGAAGAAGAGGAAATCAGAAATTTTCATAAGTAAAAATTCTGAAGAATCAAAGGTATTTATAGCCAAGAAGCACTGGTTCCAAAATGGTGCAACCTTTCAGAAACCACACGACAATTTCAGAAAGTTTGCAACCTTTCAAACAGTCATGGCTGTTCTTGAAAGTTGCAAACTTTCAAAACAGTTATCTCCAACGGCGGGAAATTCAAATTAAAATGGGAAAGTGTTTTCAACAAAATGGGTCCCGCGAATCCGATTCGGGTCGGAACGTTTCAGTTAATTAACTAAGTAATTGAATTGTTCTGGCCATTTAATTTAATTTAATTTAAATAAATAAATATTTAATTAAATAATTAAAACAATCTTTATCCAAAAATAATCTCTCGATCGATCATTTTCCAAAGCCGTAGCCGTAGCCGTAGCCGATCCGAGCAAGTGAAGACGACGACGGCGCGAGGGGGTCCCTCTTTCCAGCCCTTTTAACAACTAATACAAGTGTTTCTCAATTTAAACACTTATATTTTTCTTTCCACCACCAATGAGGGAGAAATTCCTTTTACTAAGGCATAAGAGAACTTTTCAAGTTCGTCTCTTTACATCTTCCCTCCATTTCCCATTAACTCTTGTTATATACCGAGCAAGGATTTCACTGATCAGTCTAAAAATGTTGCAAGTGTTGCTGGGAAAGCAGAAGTGAAACGCATATACAAGTGTGTCCAACGTACTAGCGAATACATTTATGCTTTTATAGATGGACTTGTCGAAAATACCCACATTAAAATATAAGTTGTTTGGACGTGCTTCCCTCTTTCAAGATGGTTCTGAAACAAGGAATATTATATAATATGGAAATACAACCACTCTTCCTTGTAGAGATATCAAGAAGCGGGATCAAAGTAATGAAAGCCAAAAAGGAATTCAGTCAGCTATACCTTACGAACATATCACGACAAAACGAAAATGGTCTACCGAAGGTTGGGAAGGACTAACTTCAGTGAGTTGTGGACAGTCAAAAGGAAAATGGCCTACTGAAGGTTGGGAATGAGTACATTCAGAGAGTTGAGGACTACTTAAGGAAGATGGTGGACCACCCGACTCTCCTTGGTCAAAAGGAAAATTGTCTACCAAAGGTTGGGGAAAAGCATCTTCAGCAAACTGGGGACAGTCAAAACTCAAATGGGGACAATGTACCACTAGACTCTATCTGGGCAAAAAGGAAAATATTAGATGAAACCTGGGGAGGAACTTCTTCTTCTCAATGGTAGGGTAAATCAAACACAAAATTTTGGCCCAAAAGAAAGCACAACAATAAGCATGCACCTAAGGCTAAGTGGTCAAAAATGCAGGCAAGAGGTTTGGGAGGAAGCTACATTAACCATTTGGTTCTGGATTAAGTACGTTTTGTGTATCTAGTTGAATCATCTGTAACAACTTTTACATTCTTGGTAGGACTTTCTTATGAGCTAGGTAACATATCCATCGTCATCCACTTGTTTTTGTACTAGTTTGTTAGGAAATTTTGTACATATCGACCTAGCAATGACCTTAGCAGAATGAAATGTGAACTGCTCAATGTGTATTTAATTTTATGTATCTTATGAACATCAAGGAATTGAAGGAAAAACAGATTCTTAAGAAGCCAATTCTCTCTCTCTTTATGTAATTTACTATGAATAACAGAGGAAATAGTAGATTTCATTCATGTTGTCAATAAATGTCTCAAATAAAAGTTATCCAATTCGATGAGTATAATTATTCGATATTTGTGCTGCCAAGAGATAACAAGTGTTTGATATAATATTCGAAATGTGTGCGATCTGAACCCCACACCATCATTATTAAAATAAAAATATCAACAAAGAAAGACAATCAATCAGAAAAGTTCATCAAATTTCTATGACAGTAGAAACTTGATTCCAATAAAAATACATACTAAAAGAAACAAGGTTTTTAAGTTCTAGTTGAAGTTAACAAGTCAAGCCAGGTGCAGAAAGCATTGTGCATTTACACAGGGTTTAGAAAATTTATTTAACAACAGAGTCTGATATAATAATAATCATAATAAAAATCTAAATTTTGTCTCCTCTAACACTCTTAATGTCCTCGGCAATAGCTATAGCATCCATTGAAATACCAGGAATCCCTCTTTGTCAAAATCCATCACAATAGAGCCCATTTTCTCCTTTCCAATTTATCAATGTACCATCTTCAAGGAATATTGACCTATAATCCTACATACAAACGGAAAAAAAAGTGTACATTATCGAGAAAATATTATCCGCACATAATATTTATGGGCAAGTGGAAAATTTCAAGACTCAAATTTAGAACTAAAAAAAAGAACATAGTGATAATTTACAAAACATACCTTTAGCCATTTGGTAGAAATTTTCTTGTATCCAGTAGCAAAAATAATTGCAATAAATTGATGTTCATCTCCATTGTCAAACACTATTGTATGCTCTTTTATTTTTGATATTCCAGGATGTACCTAATTAACAATTCACCAAAAGTTATTTCACAAAAATAACAAGTATTATTTCCTTTTTCATAATGGAATATTAATGCATATTAGATGAACTATTTACACAAATTTACTGTATTAGCCAAAATTACTAAATTCTACCAATTTCGTAACTATAACAGTTGAACTGTTGCCCATGATTAGTGCCGGCAAAATGAGCCCATATTTTGGTAACCCATCCATATTTTAATGGGTTGGGTGAGTGATTTTTTACATGGGTAAAATATGGGATGATAAACATATTCAACCAATGAAAATATTGGTAAAATATGGGTAAAATATGGGTAAAGTATGGATTAGTCAAATGGGTTAAGCTTCTAACTTTTATTCACTAAACATATTGTAATTTCTCTTGCTTTTTATGTTCTTCTATAGAACTAATTATTTTTCACTATAATTAAAAAGGTGAAGTCTTTGGCCCTCCAAAAATATATAATATAAATGTACATTTCTTTTGTTACTTATAATTATATATATATTTTTATTTAATTTTATATTTGATAATAAATAATAGTGTAAAATAAGCAAATCATGTATTAGTATTGACATTGCTTATAGTGCATTAAGCATATTTTAGTCCTAAAATGCAAATATTCATTTACTTTGAAATTAATAATATTTTCCCCTTGTTATTATATAATTTTATTTTATATTTAAAGTTATAGGATATTTTTTTTAAACTTTTATGATACAATAAAACTAAATGAAGCATTTTCAACAGTTTTCATCTAAAAGAAGACTAAAATATTTTCTCCATGTTGAATTATTAAGTAGAGTACTATGTACTCATAAAATCTAGGTAAATATGGGTAAACTAGTATTTCACCCAACCCATTTCTTACCCAATCCATTTTTACCCATATCAAATATGGGAGGGTTGAATTATTACGCATTTTATGTTGACCCATTTTCAACCCGCCCAAATTTGACGTAACCCGCCCATTTGCCACCATTACTTATGATAATTAACATGTAGTTTACTCTTCTTCATTAAATACTACTACCAGGTTCTTGGGAGTAATCAAATTTGAACTCGTGATGTGTGGCTAACCATACATCACATATTGTACTTTTACTATAAGACCAAAACGCTCAGAGAAATTAAAGTTATCTGTTTTTCACATAATATTTCTCAAAATAGAATGAAATAAAATAAAGATAGTATCACACCTTAATCTGTCCAAGTTTAATCTTGTTAATGGCACCAACATCAATTACTGGGGATCTACCTTTTGATATTTTAACAGATAATGGGCCTTCTTGTGGTTGTGGTATTCCTAATTCTGCAAAATTTCCAAACTTAAATTTAGCGTACTTTGCAATTACAGTATCAACTAAAGATATTGGTAAATATTTTAGCAACAACATTGCAGTAAACACCATCTCCCTTGTTAGAGCATGAATCTGCAAAAACATTAGGACAAAATGTATTAAAACTTTTAGAATTAACAACCATATTTATCAAAAATATAATTCATTGTGCATGTGAAAAAACTTGCATCATCTAACTTAGAAAAGTTATAGAACTTTGGGAGAACATCATGAACTATAATGTACATATTTATGGGTGTAAGTTTCATATTTTGCCGATATATTAAAAAAGAAGTACAAAATCAGATCAATTATAACGTAATTGTATATAACTTGTAGTATTCAAAATCATTTATCAAGTCATCTAACTGATATCTATAGACAAGGTTCTTCAAACTTGTGAGATTCAAATTCTTAAAAAGTAAATTATGTTGTCTATGCAACATGTGAGATTCAAATTCTTAAAAAGTAAATTATGTTGTCTATGCAACATGTGAAAATGAGGATGTATAAAATTGTTAATAAGACAAACTTAGCAAAAATCAAGATTCTACTTAGAAGAAAACGAAACAATAGTTCTTTTTCTTCGAATTAAGTTCCCCAAAATAAAAAATAGATGAGTTGTTTAAATTTATACTAAAAACTTGTCGCCTCTCCAAATCCTACTCTTTTTTTTCTCACGATATAAAATACCCGATGAGACCTGAATTTAAAATTTCTAATTTTGTGCGATTTAGAAATGGAATAATGAGATCTTTCTATGTTTTTAGGATATTTAAATATCTATCCCAAATTTTTGTATTTATAATAATCCAACACAATATTCCTTAATCACTTTCTAGTCAATCAGTATTCCTTTTTTAAAGAACAACTGATTTTATTAAATCAACTTTGAATTCAGAATCAAGGTTGTTTTTACAATTTTGTATAGTGCTTGGACAATATGTTTGTGAAATTTAACATAAATGACGAATCTGTGGAAATTATTGGAGGTGAAGCTAATTCAAAAATTTATTTTTTAGATAACAAATACCACAAGGGTATATATGACTGGATGGTCAACAAAGTAGAATGAAAATCATGTTCATATTTCGGCCCTTTCACATAAGGGTATGACCTGGTGTTGATGGTCAAGAAATCCATACCAATGTCTTGATGAATCGAGTTACAACATTACAAATGCTAGTAAAAAGTAACAAGTACCATGTATCATAGTTGATGTACAACTAAACTGATCCAACACCACCATTTTTTTTATAACAAACACAAACCTACTCACATGCAAACAAATAACGATAAAAGTAACTATAAGGCATAAAGAGATAGAGAGACTTATATTGGACTTCTCAAAACAATTGATGTGTGACTTTCATAACTTGAAAGATCAAAAACTATTTCCATCCAAGAATTTCCTGATCCAACAACCAATACCTTTTTATCGGTATATTTTTCACAAGATCTATAATCACTTGAATGGATTATTTCGCCTTTGGAACTTTCTATTCCTACCATTTCTGGAATATAACCTTTGTTGTTTTCTCCAGTAGCCAAAATCAAGAAATCACTAGCATATAATTCAATTTCTTCGCTAGTCAAATTTTGTGATTTGACATTCCATTTCTTTTCCCCACTGTTGTAAAAGGATGTGATGTGCCACGAAATCATGGCACATTTGATGCTTGAAAAATAAGAATTGATACTAGAATCAAGTGTATTTATGTGGATATAATGTGTTTGGTAGTGTTTGTATAGGTGAAACAAATGGAAGGGAAAAAAGATAGAAAAGATAAAAGTGCAAGCTGAAATCTAAAGTGCTGACAAATGAAGTGAAGATCACAGACGCCTTTACGGGCCGTGAAGCTTAAGACGGATCGTGATAGCATATGTGGTACCAGTTCCAGTAGGCCAACATTGAAGACACAAATGTGGGGAGTTCTAAGTGAAGACCACAGACACCCAGATGGACCGTGGTCTCTTCAACAGTCCGTGGTGTTGTCCGCGATGTAATTTCCAGTGAGCAGGCTTTGAGAATGGAACTTGTGGCAATGCTAAGTGAGGACCACGGGAGACCTGACGGACCATAATACCTATGACGGGTCATGATGCAGCTCGTCAAGTTGAACCAATGAAGAGACCTTGAGAATCTGAAGATTGAATTGGCGCAAGTGAAGACCACGGGAACCTTCACGGACCGTGGTCAGTGCCACGACCCGTGGTGATGTCCGTGATCATGTTACAGTGTGCAAGCTTTAAAGAACTCATTTTGGGTGAATCCAAGTGAAAACCACGAAGGGCTTCACGGACCGTGAAGCACTTGATGGGTCGTGGGAGCAGTCATGATAGGTCCGACAGTTCAGTCCTACTACGAGTAGGACTCTTTTTAAAACACATTATTTGAATTAATTAGGTCATTTTTTTTATATCTTTTAGCTCATCTTACCTTGAACGACGAACAAGTTTCAATTATTTCTTAGATTTTGACTTTCTATTTTAACTTTGAATTAAGTTCAAAATTTGGATTTCCGGTTCTTGAATTGTCGAAGTGGCGTGTTGATTTGCTTATTCTCGTAAGTACTTTCCTAACATGTTTTCATTTTATATTTATGAATGTTTACGTGAAATGATGGGTGGCTAAATACCACAACTGGCATTGTGGGATCTATGACGTAAAGTCAAAGTGTAATTTCGTAAAATGAGTGATAGGCGATTTATGTTTGTATTTTATAATCTAGATTTCATTATTCATATATTCTGATGAGTGCCCGCATCGAAGTGAGCCTGTATCTATTATTTGTTCGAGAGAAAAATAATAGTTAGGAAAAAGCTAAATTAACTAGAAGAAATTGAGTCAAAGTTTGAGCTCGAGAGAAAAGAACTTTAACACCATTGTAAATGAGGGTAAAATTAGTAACACTTTGGGACCGAGAGGACTTGAGTGAACATTATCTGATTAGACTGAGAAGTATCAGATATATATAACTTGTCTGTATTTTGTGAAGATAAATTACCTGAAACTCAACTACGGAAGAACATTAGGTGGAATGTTATGGGGAACACAATCCTAGTTTCCTTTATTCAACTAAACAACTTGAGAATTGAAACTCTGTTAATTGTTAATCTGGATTTTGATTACAAATTTTAGTTACTAGAACATAACAACTAAACCCATTTTATTTTCAGTAATTGTTTCTTTAGGAAATAATAACGACATTTGAGTAAACGCGACAATGAAATCATTTATGTAAAAGAAATTCTCTGTGGGATCGACCTCAACTCACGTTGAGTTCTATAAATTGACTTCGACCGTTTATATCTCTTAATTGAGGTGTAAGTTTGGACGTGTCAAATTTTGGCGCCGCTGCCGGGGAATTTCAATTCAGAAGTCTTTTACTAGCTTTTATTCTAAGTGTAGTTAGATTTCATAATTTTATGTCTTGTTCTTTGTCTGTATCTCTTTCAGGTGAGTTCGACTATTTATGCCAAATACCAGTAGTAAGGGAGCCCCATTAGTCCCATACGATCTAGAACTTCGGAAAATAATCTGTAAGATGGTGAACCTACAAGAACTTAAGGTGAGACAAAGATTTGGATTGGAAGTTGAAACCATTGCAAGAGGTATTTAGCCAAACATTGTGAACAACCTTCCTAGGGCAGTGGATAAAAACATAGCAGTGGATGGAATCATTCCTCCCCACCGGCAACAAGTATCTCCAAGAGGTAGACCACGACCTCTAGCTCACATGATGTATGAAGAGGATGACTTAGACTTGGATGGAGCTGGAGCCACTGGAGCGATAGTACCTGCACTACCTCTAGGCATTAAATTCACAATCACCATAACTATGATTCAACCACTGAATCTGAAAGGTATGTTCAGGGGTGCAACTGGTGATGATGCTAACCAATATCTGATGAACTTTGTGGCGATTTGCAAATCGCAAGAAATTCTTGGTGTTAGCCAAACAACAATGATATTAAGGCTGTTTCCATTGTCTCTTACTAGAGAGGCAACAAATTGGTTGAATGAGATGCCTGATGTCTCAATCAGGACTTGGACGGAACTGAATGAAGCTTTTCTGGAATGATTCTTTGCCAAATCAAAAGAGCTATAGATAAAAGATGAGATAAGTGCCTATAAAAAACTACCAAGAGAAGTGATGCATGACACCTGGTGGAGATTCAGCAAAAAGTTGAAGAAGTGTCCAAACTATGGTCTCATTGAGAGACATCTAAAATACACATTTTTTTATAGATCTTCAAATTATGTTACTAAACATGTTACCGATGCAGTGTGTGGAGGATCATTTATGAGGAGACCATTCTCAGATAACATGCAACTGATTGACGAGGTGTCAAAGAATAATAGGGCATGGTACACAAGGGATGCAAAAGTAGGAGATCTTGGGTACACATTTGAACTTTTAGTTGAACAAAGGAAAAGAGAAGAAGAAAGGGATCAGTACATGGCACACATGAGGACCCAAATAGATCTACTTACGAAGCATATTGTTTCAAAGTATGAAAAGGTAAATGTTGTGCGATAGCCAAACCGATATGAGGACCAGGATATCGATCTAGATGAGGAGGCTAATTACCTGGGCAACCAAGGAGGTTTCCGGAATTATAACTCGGGAAACCAGGGTTACAATTCGAGAAATGCAGGTCGGAACTACTCAAAGGAAGGACACTATGATAGGCAAGCAACCAGAGAGCAGGGAAACTGACATAACAGAGATGGGTACAAAAATGATCGTAGTGGTGTCTATGTTCCCCCAGGTAATAGAGACCAGGCAAATGGTAGTTCCAGTGGGTCTAAGCTGGAAGACATGATGGCTAAGGTGCTTTAAAAAGTTGAATCAACTGATGCAGGGGTGAAAGAGATGAGAGGTGATTTCTCCAGTATGAGTCAACTGGTAGATTCTCATACCACCTCCATCAAGCAAATAGAGCAGCAGTTGGGGCAACTTTCAGCATCACTGAACCAGATGAAGAATGGGTCACTGCCTAGTGATACTATTCAAAATCCTAAGAAGGATGGGCATTGCATGGCTATCGCCACCAAGAGTGGTAAGATTCTTAATAACCCAGTTTCTGCAGGTACTAAATATGAACATGTGGTGGAGCAAACTGAGAGAGAGGAGGTTGAAGCTGAACAAGTAGATGACTTAGAGGATGATCAACCGACCGCACAACCCGCAATAGAAACGGAGAAAGAGGTTGAGGGAAATATGCCTTTACAACATATCCCAAGACCACCTTCTCCTTTCCCCCAACAACTTAAAAAGAAAGTTGAAGATGGGAAATTTGCAAAGTTCATCACCATGCTGCGGCAGTTGTCCGTAAACATACCATTGGTGGAAGCTCTTGAGCCGATGCCAGGATATGCTAAGTTCATGAAAGACTTGGTTACAAAGAAAAGAGAGCTGTAGATATTGATTTGATTAACCATGTTCATTGTAATGACCCGAGAGCACCTCCTAGTCGTAACACGGCGTACTCGACCTCTTGGAGGTCTTATACAAGCCCTTAGCATATCATGAACATTAAAGCATATGAAAATAGCAGAAAATTTAAAACTTTTCTTTACAATCGAAGTCTTCATAAAATAAGAGAGAGTCTATGACACTATGTCTCAAACCATCTATAACATTTAGAATAACA
>JAJOOO010009641.1:0-25333 GCA_029582685.1 Solanum piurae | reverse complement strand
TAATTTAACCCTTGAAGCAAGGGGTTTGCCTTCTGGGTCGAGCTCGTCGCATTGGGCTTGCCTAGTGCGGGTTGCCTCTCCTATGTGGTTTGCGAGCTATTGCATAGGAGCGAGGGTTTTACCCTGTGCGCATCCAAAGGGTAGCGTCTGCGGGTTTCCCTTGTCATCAAAAAAATAAAATAAAAATTCATAATCAATATTTGGGTTTTAAAACTTCATAATCAATGTAATTTGGATGGTTATTTGCCCCAAATGTGGGCACCTTGTTGGACACTTTAGAAACCCCTTCTCTGCACTTAACTTCTCTACCCAATTCAGTATAATCTGTGGTGTTCTTCTTAGGACATTTCGGAACCCTGTTTTTCTGCACTTCACTTCTCAGCACTATTCAGTATAATCTGTGAGTCTTCTTGTTTCCTTATTCCCTTTTTGCTTTTAACTTATTTGCTATCTTGCAATCTGCTCTCTGCTGATTTAATTCACTAGGGTTGTTTCAGATCTGGTTAATTTGGATTTCTATTGCAATTTATTTGAAATTTAGGGTTCTTGCCTTCTTGGTATGAATATCTATCTGTACTCTCTGTTGATTTAAATCATTTAGAATTATTTTGGATTACTGGGATTATTAGGATGCTCAGACGGTTGAGAATTTCCTTGATTATCATCTGTTGAGTCATCACCTTTATGAGCTTGAGAAGCTTTAGGTGTCTCCTTAATTCCCCTGTCATTGTTAATGATATGCTGCCTTGCAGGTGTTAGATCCACAGAATTGTGCTCAATTCCACAAGTTTGTATTGATCACTAGAATTCTCAATATTATTATCTAGGATAGAATTGGACTGGGTATGATTAGAGACCTTACCTGGTAATACTGTGGTAGTAATTTGATTGTTTTGCTGATCGGTCAGAAGTGTTTTTGCTGATTTTAATTCTCATCTCTCTAGACCTATAGAGGCTTTATAAATTTCTATGGTGGTGGTTGATTGGATTGACATAACATGCTGTCAACTGCTGCTGCTTCTTCTCTGCTTTTTTTTTGTTCCTGACTTTTTCATTTCTCTTTATGCTCTTCAGCCAGTCTCATTCATGGCAAGATTTGCTGTCGAAGACTATGGATTGGCTGTTCTTGCCGGGGTAAATTACTATTTATTTTTAATTTTATATTTATTAGATGATTCTGCAGGGGTAAATTACTTTTTGCTGTTTTTGGTATTTTGATTATGTAGGCTACCAGTTGCCTTTTCGGAGATTGGGTCATGACGCCAATGGGTAACCAACGTTACCTTCGTAAGTGTTCATTCTCTTACTTTCCTCTATTTTGTTGAATAGAATGTATCTTTTCTTTCCTTCTTCATGTCGGTTTAGTTGTAGTATGGAGGGTTCAAAGTTCTTTTGGAGTTTTTCATATTCTTTTTTTGTGGATCGATTTTGTGCTTAACTAATAGAAACAGAAGTTCAGAAAATGGATAAATAATTGCCAAGCGAAATTGAAAAAGTTACTGGTAAAATGAATGTAAGCAACTAGTAACCAAAAAGAAACAAATGCTCTCAGACACAGTTCCCAAAAACTCTCTTCTGGAGAGAACCCTCTTTCCGGTAGGTCGCTTGAGAACTATCATCCTAGTTTTCTCCCTCCTTCTCTCTCCAGTGATCGCTCCGATCACTGGAACACCTTCTCGCTTCTGCTCTCTCTTTCTCTCCTCTTCTCTTTCAACCTCAACCAAGCATTTGATGGACGACACTACTTATTTTGCAGTAGGATTCAAATCCTACGATATCGCAAAAACATCAGGTACAACAGGAGATTGGTATGACTGGACAGAAAGAAACAGGAATTCCATGATGAGAACAACCTTCAATGGCAAGGCTATGGAATGGATTTCTTTGACCTTGCGAGAAGCTTCCAAATCAAAAGGGGAACTCAGTTAGAAGATGGAAGAAAAAATATGCCTTTTTAGAAATCTACTGAGCCAGGAATTTTAACTAGTTTGGCAGATACATAAGCTTGATAAATATCAGAGGTAGAAGAAGGGCAGTCATTAGTATACCGGAGTTAACTTTTAACTCAGGCTGGACAGGAATTGTAGAGAACGTTGGGAGATTCATTAATAGTCACAAACGTGGGGGGAACTTAGAGAAGCATAGGCTGGTTGACAACAACATTCCCTATGCGGATTTGCTAAGAAGCATTAAATGGGTGAATGAGGGGAGAAAAACATATAAACAGAAAACACGTTTAAGAGGGGCGACTAATTTACATTTATGAGGACATAAATTCCCAAAGTGAAGTACTAAAGAAGAGTTTGGTGGGCAAATTTGTGGTCTGTAAAGGTGAGACTCCAACTCTGATCTGTAAAGGTGAGACTCCAACTCTGACAGAGGTTAGGAAATGGGCAAATAATCTCTGGAAGCAGATTCACGGTCTGAAATCTGAATATTTACGAAATGGGGGTGGGAATTTTCCTCCTCGAATTTGCATCTAAAACCACAACAAAACAAGTGGTAGAAGGTGTCTGGATGTGGAAGAATTTTTCGGTCAAAATGCAGTGGTGGAGTCCAAATAATAGGTACATTGGTGGACAACGGTCGACCCAAATCCATTTGGGTTAGAGTGATGGGTCTGCCAATGCATCTTTGGGCACAAAAAACCTTCAAATTCCTGCCTATACTCGATCACTGATCCAGTCTGTTGGATGCTGCACAGATGTTCATCTGGATTTTGAAACTCAGCAGTTCGTAATTTTCTTGCAGCACTTTTACCAACTAATTCCAGTAATAAATGGTTCTTTCACTGTTGATCCAAGCAAAAAGATCCAATGCATCTCCTTCCAAAAACCAGCCACATCAACCTTGCAATCATCAAGTGTTTGATAATATTGAAAATGCTTCTTTGCTTTCAGAATCCACCCTCGAGGATCTCCTCCCTCATACTTCAAAGTCTATTTTTGTGTGCGGACGTCGAGAAGTTTCTTGATGCCTCCAAATGCTATCAACCTCGCCCTCCTCCGGTAAAACTTTAATTTTTCTTTGCTAATTCCGACTATTTTGCTCCTTTAATGTTGCCACATCAGCAGCCGAAGTGTTCATGACTTCCAATCTGCTCTATACATGGTCAATTATTGGCTGATCTGATCATGATTCGACATGAAAGACAAATCTTACTATGATACCAATAATAGAAACATAGGTTCAGATGGATAAATATTATAAAAGTCATATTAACAACAGAGAGACACAAGCATCTCATATCTCTTAGAACAATCTGTTTATATACAATAGATGATTACAACTACCCTCTATATTACTAAGATGCATTTTATATATAATAGGATGATCCATAACTACTTAACAGCATTTATGAGAAGAACATATAATTTCTGGTAATAGTAAGAAACTGCCTAGCAGATAACTTCCACTAACTTATTAGAAACTGCTCAATCCTCCCGATCTTCTATATTTTTTTGCCTCTTCCTTCTTGAATAGGTTTGGAATATATGTGGTTTATCATTAACATTTGACTCTTTTTGTTATGTTGTTGTAGGTGGATGTGGAGTCTTTGCGGTCCTGGATGCAATTAGTGCTAAATTTGCTATTCAGAAACTTCTTGCCGACCAAAGATATCGTGCTTTGCCTATTCCTCTTTCAAAACAGGAACTCTTGGACTGCATTGTTTTTACTGATGCCCTATCGTATCGTCTGATATATGGCTATGTTATTGAGCATGGTGTCCATAGGGAGGTGGTGTACCCCTATGAGGGCTTGTTCAATGGAGATTGCCGTTGTAGTGACTATGCAGTAAGTTTATATTTACATAAATTTTGTATGACATACTATAGTATACTTGTTAAGTATTGTGGTTTTTTTTGGGTAAATAATTAGGACATAGATTCTTCAAGTGCAAATAATTTTGTACAACATTGTCGGTATTCCGTTGAATGCTTGGTCGTTCGAAACATTCGAACGCATAGGAGATCAATTTGGTGGTTTCATCGGAGTTGACGAGGATACGAAGAACAGAATCCACTTACTTTGGGCTCGTATTTGTGCTAGAAACTCCAACAAGATGATTCCGACAAATTTGAATTTTGAATTAGCAGGTTGGATATTTGATTTGGGGATAATCTCGGAGATCCAGTCTCCTCCTTCGCCCTCTGGAATTTCGACTGCTTATGAAGAGGTTGAAAAGCAGCTGGGGCCACACTCACAACCATTGCACTTGCTAATAATCATAAATTTAGTGCCCAGCATGAGAAGGTACATGTTAAGAAAGCAAGGGGTTCGAGGTATTTAGTTCCTAACGGGCTGGCCTATAAGCACCCTCAAGGCTAGATATTTGGAGAATGATTCCAGCAGTTATTTTCTGAAATCTCCCTCCACCACAATATCTGGAGAATGATTCCAGCAGTTATTTTCTGGAATCTCGACTCCTATAAGCACCCTCAAGGCTAGATATTTGGAATGTTTATTCAGTTGGCACTTTCTCTCCCCTGTAAACAGTGTGGATAACCTTTTGGATTGTGTTAGATCCCTTTCTTTAGCTTAGTAGAATATTCAGGGAATTTCTTTTGGCTGTTTTACAGATAAGTTTTCTTCATGTTTTGTTTGAAGCAGCTTCTTTTACTCTCTTGTTACCTTTGCATTTTTCTAATATGTTCTGATTTTGCTTTACCAAAAAAAATTCTTGACTCCCCATTTAGCAAGTTGATCTCTTGTGTAAAGTCTCGCATGAGCTGCTAGCCGTAGGATAAAGGTCCACTTTGGTAGTCCAAAATTGTTGCAACAAGTTTTCTCCGGTCCACTCTTATTTATTATTGTGTGGTGTTCTTCCAGGGTGAACCAAAGATCAGAGTCGATGGCTTTTCCAGGATTACCATCCCGGATGTCTTATCAATGTTGACTCGTTACCCTCTCACTGCGACCATGCCATTTTATCGATCTTTTGTTGAGCGTGGACCTTCCGAGGTTTGTTTTTTCTGTCAGTATATTATGTGAATTCCTTATTTGTTTTGGTGTAATAGTTGATTCTCTTTTGTTTTAGGACTTGTATGAACCCCATCCGAATGAAGTTGCTGGGCGTGTTGGACGCCATGCTGTTCTGGTCATTGGATTCGGTACTAGGTATGTTGATGGCGTTCGTAGGAACTTCTTTATTGTGAAGAACGGTTGGGGCTTGGAGTGGGGACAAAACGGATACACAAGAGTTGCTACTAAAGTGCTATCGAATTTCACATTACCCGGTGTTGTGATGGATGAGGCGGATGCTGATGAGTAATTCTCCTTGTGTTTGTGAAGTCCCAACTTTGTTTTGTGGTTTGGTTGAAGTCCTTTTCTAGTCTGTATTGTTAAATTCTTACTGGTAATTTTGTCGCAGTTTGCTACTGTCTTGGTATTTTTCATTTCCAAGTAATCTGAACCTATTATATTGTCAATGTTGTCTGAGATTGACGAAGTGTTTATATTCCTTGTTCTAGTGGGACGTGTCTGGTAATATACGAGACTGGTAAAGTCCTTGCCGAACTTGAATTTCTGCGTTTGGTGTCATTTAAGTTGCAGCAGGATGTATTGTTTGTTTAGGTATAGACTATAGTAGGCATTATTTGGGTTATGCTATTATTCAGCCCAGTATGAATTTGTACTTGTGATATGCTCTCTTTTCAACATGCGGTTAAATATGATTTTTCCTGTCTTGTGCATCGCTTTATATGTTCAGTGCCAGTGGTAGTTGATTTCTACGTTGTGCCAGCCAGCAAAATGTTTTTGGACTGTCTGTTATTAATAAATAAAATCTGCTCTTGGACAAGTTATGTAACAAAAAGAAAAGAGGAGAGATTGGGATCTATTAGTTACTGTTTTCTTTTTGTTTGCTTACAATAGGCATTATGCATCAAAATAAAAAAAGGAGCAGACAGACGGGTGGGTTTCTTTGTTGGTTCGGTATTATACAGAACAAGTTATATACTTATATTACCTGTACAAGATAATTAAATTCAAATATTTACTTCATCCAGAGATTATTTCCGTTTATAGAAAGCATTTATTATTGGGAAAATTATATATAATAGCAAACTATTAATTCAAATTAAATGCTATAAATATACTTTGATTTAATTGTACCCTATAGCAAACTATTGCTATTTTCGCCACTCTCCCTGGTGGAATCTCGCTCGCCACTCTCGTTTGGTGGCAGTCTCGCTCGCCTCTCTCGATTTTATACAAACACAAATGTATAAAATGCGTTTGTGTTTGTATAAAGCGAGAGGAAATTGTATATATACATATATTTTCGTTCCTCTCTCCCCCCTCTCACAGATCTCGCTTGCCACCCTCGCCTCTCTGGCTTATACAAACGAAACGAAATGTATAAATTGCGCTTCTGTTTGTATAAAGTGAGAGAAAATTGTATATACACATGCAAATACATATATCTTCGTCCTATACACTTATAATTATACAATACAAATATTTTCCTGCCCAATTTTTTTTTGCTTTTCTGTCTTTCTCGTTTTATACATACACAGTATACAACTGCTTTCTTTTGTATATGTATATCAAATTATACAATTGCTTTCTTTGTATATGTATAGCGAATTATACAACTGTTTTTTTTGTATATGTATAGCGAATTATACATATATATGTTTGCTATGGAGCACAATTATGCAAACTTTGCTATAACATATAAATATGAATTTTATGTTTGCTATATGTGAAAGTTGTTCTTTATTGTTTAATGCATAATATATTCCTAGGGAAATGTCTTCAATGATTTTGCTTCTATACCATCGTGGATGGGTTGGATCTAAAAGTTTATGTGGACCAAAAAGATGAAGTCAATTGTTTCATTCACTAATTTTGTATTATTTTTTTTGTTAACTAAAATATATGTTTGAATTATATTTGATCCAATAGATGGAATTTTTGAGTCATTTGTTTTATTCTTTCCTAAATAATAATAATAATAATAATAATAATAATAATAATAATAATACTGAAAATATGAAAATATTACAAACGATAGGAGAGAGAGATGGTTTTCTAAAACCTGCCTCTCTAATACATTAATCCTTCTCTTATATAGACGAGAAGGTAGGAACAAGAGGAATCAAACAAAAACTAATGGCCGACAAACCTAAGTGGCCTAAATAGTAAAAAGACCTTTACTTTATTTAAAGGTCATGCTTTATTTTGCTTTATAAAAGCATTCCTTTACTTTATAAAAGTTGTTTGTCTTCATCTTTTCTTCAAGAATCTATCTTGTTTTTCCCCTTTGCCTCTTTTGCAGACGTGGAAGATTCTTCCATTTCTTCTATTTCTTTTTGATATCTTTGCATAATGATTTCAATATCTTCTTCATCATCATCATCAATTTCTTGTCCTTCTCCAGCAGGGCATGGGATATCATCTTCATCATTTGTATGACTGACTGAAATCATGGAGCTATCATCCTTAATCTCTAGATCAAGATTTCTCATTAAGTCCTTTTTTACCTCTTCCATATATAATGCTATGGCTTCGGACTTTGAAATTAATCCCTTTTTCATTTAGATTTTCCTGCTAATTTGCTGGAATGGACTAATCCCTCCTGTGGCTTAGCAGCAATAATATAATAATTGCCAATAGTTTTATTTATTAAATCCAATGTTTCTTGGCCTTGAATTTTTCCTTCAAGGTCTTTGTGGATCATTTTGTTCCAAAACTTTGTATAAAAGGTTCTCTGTAAACACGGGAATCCTTCAGGAGTAGTATTAACTCCTATTGACCACTTCATGATCCAAGGAATTGAAAATTCAATGAAGAAATACATGACTGACATTCCTTCGAAGAAGATATTATCTTCTTGTAGACTTATAAGTGTTGGAGATACATCGATCCATTCTGAATAGAGTTTCTTATAATTCTCAGGTAGTATCTTTATAGAAGGACCATATAATGTCCACCATCTGCAAAACCAATTTGGAATTTGTTTACCAAAATTATTAGAACATATTTTGATAAACCACGAATGTTTCCTATTAGAATTTTCATATAATAATGCTTTATTAAAGCCTTCCACATAATCCCAATAGTTATATTTCACAGCCATTTTTTGCTCTGGGTGGATATAATCCAATTCCTTTAGAGGACTCATTCCCCATTCTTCAGGAGTTATGATTTTCTTTATGATGAATTTGGAAAAGTTATAAACTTTTCTTGTATTTGCAGGGTAGAAATGTTGGAATTCACATGACCCTGTATGAGATAATATTATCTCATAGTTCATCCTGTATTTATAAGTGGATGTAGTATAACATACTGTATCCAAATACCTTGACATTATTTGCCATGGCTCATTTTTCCATTTCATATCACTATTTTCTAAGAGGAGTATAACCTCTCTTTTTTCATTCAAATCAAACACCTCAGTGTTCTCTTCTTCGGTAAGAGCCGATGAATATGATGGGTGGCTTTTATCTGTTTCCTTTTTGGATTTCATAAAATCCATGATATATTGGGTGGTCTGTATCAATACTACTGCTGCTAGCAATATTGCCCGCAACAAGTTGTCTATTTCCATGCTGAGCTAGGATATGACCTCCTCTTCCTGGATTAACTCTTCATGAATTTTGCTGCCTGGCAATCTGTTTTTATAATAAACTTTTGATTATAAAGATCCCCTTGAAATTTGAGGACACATTTCACAATAGCTAGGATTTCTTTTGCTACCGTAGCATAATTTTTCTGAGCTGGATTCCATTTCCCAGAATAAAATTGAACGATAAAATGACGTTTATTATCAGGACAATATTGAGTTAGGACTCCTCCGTAACCTATATCCGAAGCATCAGTCTCAACAGTTTTATCCCATTTTGGGTTGGCTAAAGTGAGACAGGGAAGGTTTTTAACCTTAACCTTAATCCTTTTAACAGCCTCTGTATGATTCTCAGACCAAGCTTTAGGATTATTTTTAAGTCTATCATATAGGATAGCAGAATCCTGAGCAAGGTCTTTTATAAAAGGAGCAACATAATTAAGACTTCCAAGGAATCTCTGTAATTGAGTTTTGTTAGTAATAATATCAGGGAACTTAGAGGCAAACTCAATATTCCTATTTATAGGACTAATATTTCCTTTTTCAATATTATGACCAAGGAATCTAACATTAGTTTTAAACAAAGACATTTTAGGTTGAGATAAAACTAAACCATTTTGTATTACAATTTTTTTAAACAAATCTAGATGCTTAAAATGGGTTTCAATATTTTTGGAAAAGACTAAGATATCATCTATGTAAACAATTATAAAATTGATGTAAGGTATGAATATATCATTCATAATTTTCTGAAATTCAGACGGGGCATTTTTCAACCCAAAAGGCATAACATTCCATTCGTATTGTCCCATAGGTACATTAAAAGCAGTTTTGAATCTATCTGATTCAGAAATTTGAATCTGCCAATAACCTGATTTTAAATCAAACTTAGAAAATATAATAGCATCATAAACTCTATCAAGTAAATCTTTCTTATTAGGAATAGGATACCTGACCCATTTAAGAGCTTTGTTGAGAGGTTTATAATTTATTACCAGTCTGGGGGCTCCTCTTTCTTGTTCAGCATGTTTATTAACATAAAAGGCTGTACAAGACCATGGTGACTTTGAGTGTCTAATGAGACCCTTTTGAAGTAAAGAAGTAATCTCTACTTTGCAAAATTCCAAATAATCTGAATTCATCTGACAAGGCCTTGCTTTAGTAGGTATATTATCCTCGCTAAAGTCATCTTCATAAGGCAGACTTACAACATGCTTTTTCCTATTCCAAAAAGCATTAGGGTGATCACCACAAATATCAATAGAGAACTGGTTAGCCAAAATGACAATTTTTTCCTGTAATTTAGGATTTTGTAAAAATTGATCAACTTCTATGCTATTGATTTCTTGTTTTAGGAAACTAACTTGGTTGTTTTTGGAAATCAATTTAGCAGTTAAATCATTTATCATTCTAGTAAAAGGTTTTGTGACAAATTCCATTATAAAAGATTTGTTGTTCCAAGTACCAATAATTTTATTGTTATCCCAATGGGTAAGTGGGAAAATATCATTTATGAAAGGTACTCCCAAAATAATTTGGTTTGTAATATCTTTTACTAAAACAAAACTTTGCGGTACACAGCTTTTACCTCTGCAAATAAAAGCCTTAGGTAATTTAAATTCTATATTCATTTTGCTTCCATTAGCAGAACGGAGGCTGTGTGTAGTTTTATGAAAATACCTAGAAGGTATGAGGCCTTCTTGAATACAATTTAAATCAGCAGCACTGTCAATAAGTGCTATAAACTCTTTTTTATAATTATAATCAATAAGAAGAGTAATTTTCGTATAAAACTTTTGGGAAGTAAAAGCTTTAAGACTAAATAGAAAATCCTTTGTACCATTTTTTAAAGAAAGGTTTTTAAAAAACTCTAGGCTATCATTTTCACCTTCAAGAGAAGAAGACAAATCCGAGGCATTACCTAATTTACGGAGAGTTTGGAAAGCATCAAGTCTTACCTCTATCACGACATTCTTTCCTTTGAGTTTAATAATGTCTTCTTTGAGATTATTAATCTCACTTTTTAAATCACTAATAGTAGTAGGAGAGCTAGAAAGGTTTCTTCTTTCTGAGAGAAGTTTTTTAACTTCTGTCATGGTATATGAACCATCAATGGAAGGGATTTCTTCCGGAATAAGATTTTTCCTTTTATCAGGCGAATGGCTGATTTTATCAATAATTTGAGCTCTTACCTCTGGATCTTTAATATCTTGTAATAGCTCAAGAACTTTGTCATTATCAATGACATTGAGACTCATTTCTTTGAATTGCTCATAGATTTTATAAAGATCATCTTCCTCATTCAGGTTTTTCTCACAGATTAAACCTTGTTGGCAGGGTGAACATTCATCCTCAGACGTAAGATATTCATGTTGAAGAGCTTTAAGATCCTCACTTGTCGAAGAAGATTCTCCATTGCTACTATAACTGAATTATGATTTCTCCGAGTCAGAATTAAGCATGATCTTATAGAGAGAGTCTTTGAGATTGTCATCTAGATCAAGGTTTTTAATTTTTTCCTTGACTCTGCAATCCTTTGCATAGTGACCAAATCTTCCATATTTATGGCAAGTATCAGATCTTTTATCCATAGGTTTTCTGATATAATTAAAATTAAAATTTAATATATCCTCTACATACATTGATTAAATCTAATATATCGATTGTACTAATTTTTTTTTTTTTACCTTTATATCAATTTTCTATTATATTTTACACAAATTAATACAATAAATAATATTTTGAATCTTATGATATCAAATAACATTTATTTTTATATACAATAAATTAAATTGTTTACTAATAATATTAATTTAATATGCTCAAATACACAAGTTAATGATTTGTATTATTATATTATTGTTATAATAAATTAAATATATTATTTAAGTGCATTATACATTTTATTAGTTATTTTTAATTATAAAATTATTATATTTTTTTATCCGCGAAACGCGCGGGCACGTATACTAGTAATCACCAATAACAATGATTACTGTAACTACTGTGCCATATTAATTGTTCATTTTCTTTTTTACATGTTACTTAAGAAATCATTAATAAGAAGAATAGTTTTACTAATATATTCTTATAGAACTTTTTTGGAACATTACAAACTTGTTTACACTTTCAAAAAAGAATTAATTCTAACGATAAAACATGAAAATTTTAATTCATTCTACTTTAAATAGACAAGTAATTTAGGACGACTACTTATATATTTGTATAGTGAATATAATTATTTTTAATGTACCCACTTTCCTATTTTTAATTCTTCAAAAATCAAGAAGATTCCACTCAAGCCTACACCACGTATAAAATTTTATAATTTATTGCGTGTGCTTTCCAATTTTTTACATCCTTCAAGAATGGTTTTGATCTCAAAGAACTATGAAGATTTTCAGGTACGTATTTTTATTTATTTTAAAAAAAATAATTGTGACTATAAAATTTATTACTGTAAAGTATAACAAGTATTTAATTACTGATTATATGAATTCTATAATTTATAGAAAAACGAGATCTCAAAAATGGTATTTGTTCAGAAGTTGAGGCAAATAGCTGGAGATACATCACTACTTAAGAGTTGTCATGATATTGTATCCAAACATTAAGGTAGAGCAAGGGGTCGGACTCTATGTTTTTTCCTTATTTTAATTTTTTTTTAGTATTTAACTATTATTATTTGTAATATTATTCTAGAGTATGCTATAAACTCTGTGATGATTATAATCTATAGAGTATTTAGTTGAGCAAGTTAATTGATTATGGCAAACAACATAAATATCATTATTTTAGAATCTAATTATGCGCCTTTTCATGAATTTTGAAATTACAATTTGTGTCATATTTTGGCCCCTGGATACATGTATCTATGATTAATGTGATCAAAATTAGGTGTAATATGTTTCAATTTTGAAGTGGATTATATTCACATGTATATGACTCTCTCGCTCGCCTCTCTCCTATTTCGCTCTCTCTCTCACAATGTATATGTATTTCTGAATGTATTTGGAATGTATATAGTAGTTTAGATACATGTATCTAGTGCGATTCTCATGTATTTGCGATATAAAAACTCTCTCACTCACCTTCCTCTCTTGCTCGCATTTCTCTTATCTTCCTCACCTTTCTCCCCTTCTCTCTCGCCTCTCTCCTTATACATTTGTATATCAGAGCGTATCTGGTAGAAAAAATACATGTATCTAGGTGTATTTGATTCGAAAGTTGATATGAAATTATTATGACACTGCAAATTTTGCTATAGCTTGAAAAGTATTAGCTTCTAATTTCAGTTAAATTGTAAGTTTGATCTCTCTCAATTAATAAAAAATTCAGGATTATATTTGAATCGATATCATTTATTATTAATTTCTCCTAAATTGTATCGTCTTATTCTAAAATTTTCATTTTAATTAAAATTTACTTATTCATCATATACATAATTTAACTTATAATAATTTCTTCTATGTTTTTTGGGACTTAAATAGCCGGACGTCACAAATAGAAATTTCTATTAGGACACGGTGATAATGAAATGGGTTTAATTGGTCACAAATTCACAGCATTTGAACATTGAAAGGATCACAATATGCTCTATATGATAGATTTTTTTTTATCTATATCGATATGATATTAGTCTATTACATATGTATTTGGTATCATTGTTACTATCAAAACATTTTGCAATTGAGTTTCACAATTTTAGATTTTCTTTTGAGATTTTAGAGCAAGTAGTTGGACGGATGTATATCTCATGTCCTTTAAAATTCAAAATAATGCATTTTCCCATATTATAATGAGTTAATATCATAACAAAAAATGCAATAAGTATAAAATAATAAATTATCATTTTCTATTAATACCTTACTTAAGAAAGATAGAAATTCTAATTTCATAACTGTTAATTAAATTTTGGTCAATTTTATGAATATTTGTATTGTTTCAAATAAGAATGTATGAATAGTTTTCGCTCAATTATGATCAAGGAAGTTAGTTTGGCAACAAAATTATTTCTCTTTCAACACAATTTTTATATTTAATTTCTAATATTAAGATGACTAATTCTTATGAATGAAATGTTTTACTAATAAGAAGCATAAAACAAAATGATGTTTCTATTCGTAATTTTCTACCCTGATAAAAAAAAATCATGTGAATCCATATATCTTCCTTAGAAAAAATATTAATGAACAATATTACTTATTTTCTCTAAAAAAATATAATATGAAAATTGATAATTTATAAGCTTATCTCCAACCAACATGATCAATGATAATAGTAAAATCATGCTTGGTTGAACACATACTATATTTAGCAAATTTTGATTTAGGCTTTTTATTGTTGTGTCCTTGTAGCTATTTTTGTTTATTTTACTTATTTTATTTAATATGAAAATGCAGGTGAAATTTTTGTTCAAGTTTAGAAGAAAAATAAAAGGTGACTTTAGTTTGTGGAAATAATAATGTTGACTAATTTTTTTAATATATTTAAAATAGATTAAATTAAATATTAATAACGTATTCCATGACCGTGCGCACGATTAAATTTACTAGTACAAATATATAGCGAGAATATATGTACCACCACAAAAAAAAGATTAAATTTTGGTTTAAAACATACAGCTGCAATGCTAAAGGGGACAGAGAAAAAAAAGTGAAGAAATCATCTAGAAGCAGAGTGATTGAAGAAAGAACATATGAAAAATACAAAAATACCCTTCTTTTTTTTTAATAATGAAGATAGACATTTGTCCAACTTTATCTACACAATGTACAATTGGATTATGATGCGGTTGTCCTGCTCTTCATGGTTCTATATAATAATGATAAAAAAAGATTTGAGTTGCTAATGTATGAAATTGGGTCTTAAAATTGAGTTAAGGTTATGTGAGGAATGATCATATAAATTTAAATTATAACTAATCGGAGTTAAAAATTTAGTCAATTGAACTTAATTAGCAAATCGGCTAAAGTTTAAATAATATTAAATTATTAATTAAGTAATGAGTTTTTAAATTTTAACGAATTGAAATAATTAAATTATTTATATATTAACGAATTGAAATAACCAACAATGGAGAACGAAAAAGAAAAATGTAGAGGAGCAAAGGAGAAAGAGGGAATAATTTAGAATTAAGGGCAAATAAAATAGGTTATATTATATTTTTTAATGGGTCGGGTTAGGTGGGTGGATTTACTAAATGGTTTAAATGGTATTTTTTATTTTTATTTTTAAATTTTGATTTGTTATATAAACAATTAATATCAGAAAATTTTAATTAAAAAAGCAATTAAATAGATTGAATGACTTTCTGAGAGAAGAGTGGATAGTTAAGTGACTTTTGAGTTAAAATTCAAAGTTGAGTGACTTTCTGAGAGAGAAGTGCATATAGTTGAGTGACTTTTGAGTGGACATTGAAAGTTAAGTCACTTTCTGAGAGAAAAGTGCATAGTTGAGTGACCATCTGAGGTATTAACTCACTAATATTAAAAAGTATTGTATAACTTACCTAAATCTCACAGTGTAAGATTCTAAATTACATTTTATCCCTACTCTTTTCTATTTTAACAAAATCCCTTAAAATTTCAGCCATCTGGATACATAAATTTCATCCGAATACATTATATATGATACATTATAAACTTATCTGTTGCGCTTAATATGGAATATTAACGTAAAATTGATTTTCTTCCCATAAATCACGCAAAACTGATTTTCTTTTCCCACAAATCACGCAAAATTGATTAATATCAATCCATTCCAAATCTGTAACAACTTCACAAAATTCAAAAATCAAATTTTCATCTTCTCCATGAATTCAAAATCTTGAATCTGATCAAATCACCATTGTAGATAATTGGATAAACGATTCACGATTTCGAATCATCAATCTGAAATCGTTGAGTAATATGAATTTGATTTATCACACAAAATTGATTGGACAAATAATTTCTTTTGTGAATCTCAAATCCGTCATTGTGGATGAGGTAGAACTATTTCTTCATCAATTTTCTTGTTCTTGGTTCTTAAGTTGTCCTTTTTATTAAAAATAATAATTTTTTCATCTAATTTTTTTTTAATACATATGAGTTATGCTCCTTTTTTTTAGTATGATACCTTGTATATTTGATTCTAATGATGAAAAGTTTCATAAAAATAGATCTAACCAACAAAACAATCTGTTAATCATGAAGAATTTGAGATTGAAAAAGTCATACTCGAGTTCGAAATCTACTATTGAAAAATATTGCTCAAAAAAGAAGGAAAAATTGGATCCGTCATAACACAATCTTCACTATCAAAAGATACGGATTTCAATGTATCTCGTTTATTTTGATTCTTAAATTAGTCTTTGTTATTGTTATTACTGATCTGATACATCACTACTATAATACCTTTGTTTTATGCAATGTATCATCTCCAATCTTTCGGCCTAATCTATCCAAGGTAAATGAGTTTCGATCTATTTCTGTGTTTTTTCGATTGTTCAAGCTTTCATTTAGTTGTTGATTCAAATGCATGATACATTACGAAAAAATTAGTGTTATCATATTGCAATGTATCATCATCCAATTTATCTTTTTGATATATAAATCATAAGAGTGTTAATTCAATGATTACTACTAATGTAAGTCATGATATATTAGTAGTAAATGACGACCGTGTATTGTAATTTTGTATCTATTGATTATGATGTGGTCAATGGTCATTATTGTGTATCTGAATGTGAATTGTATAAAAGTGTATCGTCTTAATAGATTGTATATGATCAAATTATATTGTATATGATACAAAATTATGAATATAGCAGCCCATTCAAGAATATGAACTTTATACTTGATACGTTTATAAGAACTATTCAAAAATTACAAATATAAAATTAAAATCGAGTTGTAACCATCAAATTTACGTATATGATACATAATTTAGACTACAAAGTATCTTAAACGTTTGTTTGATACATAGTTATAAAAAATGTATTTGATATTCATTTAAGGTATATAAGTTAGGTATCATGTTTAACTATTTTAAAATATGATACAATGTTCTGCTAATTACATTCCATCATATAATTTGAACTTTGTATGTAATATTAACTATTTTAGAATATGATACACCATTATGTTTGTGAATATGGTACCACTCAATATGTTTCAGATACATTTTTTATATAATATATCATTTTGTAGTTGATAATAATGTATCTGATACAATAAGGTTGTGAAAAAGGGTGCAAGTAAGCTTAAATAAAGTGTATCTATAAATGTATCACAATAAATGAGAATTAAGTTATCAATTAGATACATGAATGAATCAATAACTAATTACAACTAAGTGTCCAATGTATTAGCATGAATGAATCAACAACTAACTACAACTAATTAAGTTATTATAAAGTATATACATGAATGAATCAACAATCAAGTTATCAAGTGCATTCAATTGGTTAGGTGTCAAATGTATCAACAACTAACTACAACTACTGAGTTTTTTTTTTTTTTTTTTGTGTGTGTATGCATGAATGAATATGATACTTAACTTTATGACATTTTTGTATCAGATTGTATAAGACAAAATATATAAGACAATTCATACTGTAAATAACAACTAAATATATTGAAAGTTAAAGTCAAAATAAACAAATTTTTTTAGAGAAACACTCTAAAACTTGAGTAGAAAAAAATATCATTTTCTATTAATACCTCACTTAAGAAAGATAGAAATTCTAATTTCATAACTGTTAATTAAATTTTGGTCAATTTTATGAATATTTGTATTGTATCAAATAAGAATGTATGAATAGCTTTCGCTCAATTATGATTAAGGAAGTTAGTTTGGCAACACAATTATTTCCCTTTCAACACAACTTTTATATTTAATTTCTAATATTAAGATGACTAATTCTTATGAATGAAATGTTTTACTAATAAGAAGCATAAAACAAAATGATGTTTTTATTCGTAATTTTCTACCCTGATAAAAAAAAATCATGTGAATCCATATATCTTCCTTAGAAAAAATATTAATGAACAATATTACTTATTCTCTCTAAAAAATATAATATGAAAATTGATAATTTATAAGCTTATCTCCAACCAACATGATCAATGATAATAGTAAAATCATGCTTGGTTGAACACATAATATATTTAGCAAATTTTGATTTAGGCATTTTATTGTTGTGTCCTTGTAGCTATTTTTGTTTATTTTACTTATTTTATTTACTCTGAAAAATGCAGGTGAAGTTTTTGTTCAAGTTTAGAAGAAAAATAAAAGGTGACTTTAGTTTGTGAAAACAATAATGTTGACTAATTTTTTAAATATATTTAAAATAGATTAAATTAAATATTAATAACATATTTCATGATCGCGCGAAGCACGATTAAGTTTGCTAGTACAAATATATAGCGAGAATATATGTACCACCACAAAAAAAGAGATTAAATTTTGGTTTAAAACATACAACTGCAATGCTAAAGGAGACGGGGAAAAAAAAGTGAAGAAATCATCTAGAAGCAGAGTGATTGAAGAAAGAACATATGAAAAATACAAAAATACCCTTATTTTTGTTTTGAATAATGAAGATAGACATTTGTCCAACTTTATCTACACAATGTACAATTGGATTATGATGCGGTTGTCCTGCTCTTCATGGTTCTTATATAATAGAAAAAAGAAGATTTGGGTTGCTAATGTATGAAATTGGGTCTTAAAATTGAGTTAAGGTTATGTGAGGAATGATCATATAAATTTAAATTATAACTAATCGAAGTTAAAAATTTAGCCAATTGAACTTAATTAGCGAATCGGCTAAAGTTTAAATAATATTAATTAAGTAATGAGTCTTTTAATTTTAACGAATTGAAATAATTAACTTATTTATAAATTAAATAGTTCAAAAATATAAACTTAATTAACAAAATGTTTTAATTAAAAAAAGTTTTCTTTTTAAATAATTTTAATTTTTTATAAAAAATATATATATATATAAGACATTTGTTTAGTATTGTAACAAGTTATGTTTAGTAAAAAAAAGAATTCTGACAGGTTAGTACTTGATAACAAAATGGGCTTCTATAGAGTAAAAAAGTAAACGTGCAAGACTGAGTGAGTAGTCAGTTCGATATAACCGAAGTGAATAGAATATAGTCCATTTCCATCTCTCCTAACCTAATCTTCTCTCTTCCCTTTTCTCTAACAAAAATAAAAATAGAAATGAATTGTTGTTTCCATGGCAATCTTACGATACTGATGTGGGACTTGTGGCCGTAATTCACTATTAACATCTTAAGTTTTCTTTTTTCTTGTTGATGTTGTTTCTTCTTATTCACTCTTGTTTTCTTAATATTATTGCAGAACTTGATTTTGTTGCATCTATGGATTGTAATCTGATTTCAATTGCTTTCCTGGAGAAATGGAATTGTTGCTACCACCTTCGTCTTACAGATCTACCAGGTTAATTAATTTTTTTATTTAAGATCTATTCTTTTAGGGCTATATGTATTATTTCTTTCTAATCTTGTATGCTTAATTTTCCTCATCCTGTCGATTGTCAAAGTTTGGTTGGATAATAGTTCTACGGTAGAAATTGTTTCGGTGTCAAATTGATTGAATTACATTAATTATTAGGTAGAAATTACTTTTGGGGGTGTGTTTGGTACTAAAGACATGTTTTGTTGGAAAATAGGTAATTATTTATTTATGATCTATGTGGGCGGCAACTGGAGGTGTGGAGTCACAAATTTGGGATTGGGATAGTCAAAGGGATGAAATTGGGTATGTTGTACGGTTGCGTATTGGTTGGTTTGGTTTTGAAGTTAATCGTTTGACTTGTTGGTTATCCGTTATTGGTTTAATTTAACCATTAAGATTCTACTTCAAAAAAATAATTGAAAATCACGCGACAAACCAAATGAATAACATGAGATGACAAATTTGCTTCTTGCTCAAAACCAAACACTAGTAACTTGTGAAATAACCAAGAATTAAACTAAATCTTAAGTCAAGGACTCGGCTTGGGGATGTAGCTCAAATGGTAGAGCCCTCGCTTAGCATGCGAGAGGTATGGGGATCGATACCCCGCATCTCCATTTCTTTCTCTGAGATTTTAGAATTTCCCGACCTCACTTGTGAGATTTCACTGGGTATGTTGTTTGTCTAAGTCAAGGACTTTATAAACCAAATGATATAAATATAATTTGTTGATTTATTATCGGGTTATCAAATAATGTTTTCCTTCGTACCAAACACAATCCTAGTTTGTTTTATCTTATCTTAATTTTTTTGTTTTGCTCTTTTCAATATAATTATTTATGTGGGCAGGATGGGGGTGTGGAGTGAGGGATTTGGGGTTGTGGGGGGTGGGATGGTCTAAGGGATGAAGTTGGTATGTTGTACAACTGTGTATTGGCTATTGATTTGTAGACATGCTAAATTGTTATAGAACATTAAGATATTGATTATCGGTTATTTATTGTTATTAGTTTGTTTATGTGCTTATGCATTAAGATTTCAAACAAAAAAGAACCATTGAAAATCATATAAAATGAACCATGCATATTAGTTGACAAATTTGCATCTTGCTCAAAAGCAAACATGAGGAAATTGAATAATGTTTGAGACAGTAGAAAGAAAGTAGTATTAAATTAAACCCTAACTCAAGGATTTTATAAACTGAATGGTATAAATATAATTTGTTAATTTACTATGGGGTCATTGTTTAACTTGTTAAGAAAAAATCCTAACTTGCTTTTCTACGGAAAAAGTTTTTCAAAATATTTAACCAACCAAACATGAGGAAATTGAATAATGTTTTCCGTTATGCCAAACACACTCTTAGTTTGTTTAATCTTATCTTAATTTTTTCCTTCTTCTCTTTTTAGTATGACATTTAACTTATATAATTTAACCCTTGAAGCAAGGGGTTTGCCTTCTGGGTCGAGCTCGTCGCATTGGGCTTGCCTAGTGCGGGTTGCCTCTCCTATGTGGTTTGCGAGCTATTGCATAGGAGCGAGGGTTTTACCCTGTGCGCATCCAAAGGGTAGCGTCTGCGGGTTTCCCTTGTCATCAAAAAAATAAAATAAAAATTCATAATCAATATTTGGGTTTTAAAACTTCATAATCAATGTAATTTGGATGGTTATTTGCCCCAAATGTGGGCACCTTGTTGGACACTTTAGAAACCCCTTCTCTGCACTTAACTTCTCTACCCAATTCAGTATAATCTGTGGTGTTCTTCTTAGGACATTTCGGAACCCTGTTTTTCTGCACTTCACTTCTCAGCACTATTCAGTATAATCTGTGAGTCTTCTTGTTTCCTTATTCCCTTTTTGCTTTTAACTTATTTGCTATCTTGCAATCTGCTCTCTGCTGATTTAATTCACTAGGGTTGTTTCAGATCTGGTTAATTTGGATTTCTATTGCAATTTATTTGAAATTTAGGGTTCTTGCCTTCTTGGTATGAATATCTATCTGTACTCTCTGTTGATTTAAATCATTTAGAATTATTTTGGATTACTGGGATTATTAGGATGCTCAGACGGTTGAGAATTTCCTTGATTATCATCTGTTGAGTCATCACCTTTATGAGCTTGAGAAGCTTTAGGTGTCTCCTTAATTCCCCTGTCATTGTTAATGATATGCTGCCTTGCAGGTGTTAGATCCACAGAATTGTGCTCAATTCCACAAGTTTGTATTGATCACTAGAATTCTCAATATTATTATCTAGGATAGAATTGGACTGGGTATGATTAGAGACCTTACCTGGTAATACTGTGGTAGTAATTTGATTGTTTTGCTGATCGGTCAGAAGTGTTTTTGCTGATTTTAATTCTCATCTCTCTAGACCTATAGAGGCTTTATAAATTTCTATGGTGGTGGTTGATTGGATTGACATAACATGCTGTCAACTGCTGCTGCTTCTTCTCTGCTTTTTTTTTGTTCCTGACTTTTTCATTTCTCTTTATGCTCTTCAGCCAGTCTCATTCATGGCAAGATTTGCTGTCGAAGACTATGGATTGGCTGTTCTTGCCGGGGTAAATTACTATTTATTTTTAATTTTATATTTATTAGATGATTCTGCAGGGGTAAATTACTTTTTGCTGTTTTTGGTATTTTGATTATGTAGGCTACCAGTTGCCTTTTCGGAGATTGGGTCATGACGCCAATGGGTAACCAACGTTACCTTCGTAAGTGTTCATTCTCTTACTTTCCTCTATTTTGTTGAATAGAATGTATCTTTTCTTTCCTTCTTCATGTCGGTTTAGTTGTAGTATGGAGGGTTCAAAGTTCTTTTGGAGTTTTTCATATTCTTTTTTTGTGGATCGATTTTGTGCTTAACTAATAGAAACAGAAGTTCAGAAAATGGATAAATAATTGCCAAGCGAAATTGAAAAAGTTACTGGTAAAATGAATGTAAGCAACTAGTAACCAAAAAGAAACAAATGCTCTCAGACACAGTTCCCAAAAACTCTCTTCTGGAGAGAACCCTCTTTCCGGTAGGTCGCTTGAGAACTATCATCCTAGTTTTCTCCCTCCTTCTCTCTCCAGTGATCGCTCCGATCACTGGAACACCTTCTCGCTTCTGCTCTCTCTTTCTCTCCTCTTCTCTTTCAACCTCAACCAAGCATTTGATGGACGACACTACTTATTTTGCAGTAGGATTCAAATCCTACGATATCGCAAAAACATCAGGTACAACAGGAGATTGGTATGACTGGACAGAAAGAAACAGGAATTCCATGATGAGAACAACCTTCAATGGCAAGGCTATGGAATGGATTTCTTTGACCTTGCGAGAAGCTTCCAAATCAAAAGGGGAACTCAGTTAGAAGATGGAAGAAAAAATATGCCTTTTTAGAAATCTACTGAGCCAGGAATTTTAACTAGTTTGGCAGATACATAAGCTTGATAAATATCAGAGGTAGAAGAAGGGCAGTCATTAGTATACCGGAGTTAACTTTTAACTCAGGCTGGACAGGAATTGTAGAGAACGTTGGGAGATTCATTAATAGTCACAAACGTGGGGGGAACTTAGAGAAGCATAGGCTGGTTGACAACAACATTCCCTATGCGGATTTGCTAAGAAGCATTAAATGGGTGAATGAGGGGAGAAAAACATATAAACAGAAAACACGTTTAAGAGGGGCGACTAATTTACATTTATGAGGACATAAATTCCCAAAGTGAAGTACTAAAGAAGAGTTTGGTGGGCAAATTTGTGGTCTGTAAAGGTGAGACTCCAACTCTGATCTGTAAAGGTGAGACTCCAACTCTGACAGAGGTTAGGAAATGGGCAAATAATCTCTGGAAGCAGATTCACGGTCTGAAATCTGAATATTTACGAAATGGGGGTGGGAATTTTCCTCCTCGAATTTGCATCTAAAACCACAACAAAACAAGTGGTAGAAGGTGTCTGGATGTGGAAGAATTTTTCGGTCAAAATGCAGTGGTGGAGTCCAAATAATAGGTACATTGGTGGACAACGGTCGACCCAAATCCATTTGGGTTAGAGTGATGGGTCTGCCAATGCATCTTTGGGCACAAAAAACCTTCAAATTCCTGCCTATACTCGATCACTGATCCAGTCTGTTGGATGCTGCACAGATGTTCATCTGGATTTTGAAACTCAGCAGTTCGTAATTTTCTTGCAGCACTTTTACCAACTAATTCCAGTAATAAATGGTTCTTTCACTGTTGATCCAAGCAAAAAGATCCAATGCATCTCCTTCCAAAAACCAGCCACATCAACCTTGCAATCATCAAGTGTTTGATAATATTGAAAATGCTTCTTTGCTTTCAGAATCCACCCTCGAGGATCTCCTCCCTCATACTTCAAAGTCTATTTTTGTGTGCGGACGTCGAGAAGTTTCTTGATGCCTCCAAATGCTATCAACCTCGCCCTCCTCCGGTAAAACTTTAATTTTTCTTTGCTAATTCCGACTATTTTGCTCCTTTAATGTTGCCACATCAGCAGCCGAAGTGTTCATGACTTCCAATCTGCTCTATACATGGTCAATTATTGGCTGATCTGATCATGATTCGACATGAAAGACAAATCTTACTATGATACCAATAATAGAAACATAGGTTCAGATGGATAAATATTATAAAAGTCATATTAACAACAGAGAGACACAAGCATCTCATATCTCTTAGAACAATCTGTTTATATACAATAGATGATTACAACTACCCTCTATATTACTAAGATGCATTTTATATATAATAGGATGATCCATAACTACTTAACAGCATTTATGAGAAGAACATATAATTTCTGGTAATAGTAAGAAACTGCCTAGCAGATAACTTCCACTAACTTATTAGAAACTGCTCAATCCTCCCGATCTTCTATATTTTTTTGCCTCTTCCTTCTTGAATAGGTTTGGAATATATGTGGTTTATCATTAACATTTGACTCTTTTTGTTATGTTGTTGTAGGTGGATGTGGAGTCTTTGCGGTCCTGGATGCAATTAGTGCTAAATTTGCTATTCAGAAACTTCTTGCCGACCAAAGATATCGTGCTTTGCCTATTCCTCTTTCAAAACAGGAACTCTTGGACTGCATTGTTTTTACTGATGCCCTATCGTATCGTCTGATATATGGCTATGTTATTGAGCATGGTGTCCATAGGGAGGTGGTGTACCCCTATGAGGGCTTGTTCAATGGAGATTGCCGTTGTAGTGACTATGCAGTAAGTTTATATTTACATAAATTTTGTATGACATACTATAGTATACTTGTTAAGTATTGTGGTTTTTTTTGGGTAAATAATTAGGACATAGATTCTTCAAGTGCAAATAATTTTGTACAACATTGTCGGTATTCCGTTGAATGCTTGGTCGTTCGAAACATTCGAACGCATAGGAGATCAATTTGGTGGTTTCATCGGAGTTGACGAGGATACGAAGAACAGAATCCACTTACTTTGGGCTCGTATTTGTGCTAGAAACTCCAACAAGATGATTCCGACAAATTTGAATTTTGAATTAGCAGGTTGGATATTTGATTTGGGGATAATCTCGGAGATCCAGTCTCCTCCTTCGCCCTCTGGAATTTCGACTGCTTATGAAGAGGTTGAAAAGCAGCTGGGGCCACACTCACAACCATTGCACTTGCTAATAATCATAAATTTAGTGCCCAGCATGAGAAGGTACATGTTAAGAAAGCAAGGGGTTCGAGGTATTTAGTTCCTAACGGGCTGGCCTATAAGCACCCTCAAGGCTAGATATTTGGAGAATGATTCCAGCAGTTATTTTCTGAAATCTCCCTCCACCACAATATCTGGAGAATGATTCCAGCAGTTATTTTCTGGAATCTCGACTCCTATAAGCACCCTCAAGGCTAGATATTTGGAATGTTTATTCAGTTGGCACTTTCTCTCCCCTGTAAACAGTGTGGATAACCTTTTGGATTGTGTTAGATCCCTTTCTTTAGCTTAGTAGAATATTCAGGGAATTTCTTTTGGCTGTTTTACAGATAAGTTTTCTTCATGTTTTGTTTGAAGCAGCTTCTTTTACTCTCTTGTTACCTTTGCATTTTTCTAATATGTTCTGATTTTGCTTTACCAAAAAAAATTCTTGACTCCCCATTTAGCAAGTTGATCTCTTGTGTAAAGTCTCGCATGAGCTGCTAGCCGTAGGATAAAGGTCCACTTTGGTAGTCCAAAATTGTTGCAACAAGTTTTCTCCGGTCCACTCTTATTTATTATTGTGTGGTGTTCTTCCAGGGTGAACCAAAGATCAGAGTCGATGGCTTTT
>JAJOOO010009640.1:0-56964 GCA_029582685.1 Solanum piurae | reverse complement strand
ACTTAGACTTCCGCTGTGTATTTTAAAGTTGTTTTAATGAAGTTTGAATGTGTGGATGTAAATAAGTTTTTTATTCCGCACTATTTTCATTATTGAATGCAATGAATGACTATGTGGCTTGTATAAGACCCCTTCGGGGTCGTATACGCCATGTTACGACTAGGGGGTTCTCTCGGGTCGTGACAAGTTACTTCTTTGTCATGACTTATTTTATAAGAATGTGCCTTACTTATGGTGACTTCAAAGGAGTACTTAGTGTGAGTAGTAGTATGGGATGCTACTTGCACATTCCACAAGTATGACTTGGGGTTGTCCTAGGTGATGGTCCTTTTGTCATGATTTGACTTATGAAAGGTTTATATCTTTTATTTATGAGCATTGTGTGAAGATGGAAAGGTTGAATGGTAAGTTCACTTTTGGTGACCTTAAGGTGGTACTTTAGTGTGGATGGTGGTATGGAACACTATCCATACATTGCACAAGGTATAGCTTGAGGGTTACTTGAGGTGAAGGCTAAATGTGAACGTAAAGGGTTACATGTTGATTATGTTCTAATGTGGTTAAATGACTTGTATATTGGTTATGTTTGAATATTATACCTCTTATACTTATGTTCATGAAGTTTTATCAAAATGGCATACAATCATGTCTTTTAAATTTAATGTCCATTTTAAGTATGTTTTTGCATGGCTATCATTCTTAGTACTTAATTGTGCTAACCCCATTCTTCTTGATGTTTTTACTACAAGTGTAGGTTCCGGCAAGTGATTGCTTCTCTCTAGTGCAAGTGCTTGGATTGATATTCGTCCAAGATCAAGTGGTATGTCCTCATAGATCAAGGACAAATATTTTTAGAAGTTCCTTTTATTTCATGTAATAGACAATGTTAGTCTTTTCGATTATAAAGGTTCGTGTCCCTACTTTAGTTTCAAGATATTATTTTAGATGGCCATGTGAGACTTAGACTTCTGCTATGTTTTCAAGAGTTTTAAATGAGTATTTTGATTGTATGGTGTTAAATAAAGTTTTAATTTCATACTATTTCTCTTATTGAATGCAATGAAATGCTATGAGTCTTGTATGAGACCCCTTCGGGGTCAAGTACACCGTGTCACATCTAGGGGCTTGCCTTGGGTCTTGACAATATTGGTTTATAAGTACGTAGAGAACTTTCCTTTTTGGATTCTCCTTGAAGAGGCTTACACTTCACACTTACATAGGTGAGTTCTAAATATGTTATCTCGTAGATAAACCATTTGATATACCCTGTATCAAACTTACAAACTATTAAAAATTCATAATGCCTTTATCCTTGTTACTGAACATTGTCTTATCATGAGAATGGACCATAAAAAATATTTTGATAATGTTGAACCGTCATCAATGAGTTTATTTAATCTTCTTGAACCTAGGTCTTGGGATGTCCAGTCTTCTAGGTAGAGTTACCGCCACAATGACTTGTCCTCGGCCATAGTCGCATTCCCTTTGATAATCTATCAACTCCCTCTCTAGTTAGGTCTTTTGTAAGTGGATCCTACTCATTATCCTTAGACTTTACATAGTAAATTATGATAATTCCAATAGAGAGTAGTTCTCTAAGGATATTATGTCCATGTCATATACGACGAGACTTTCTGTTATACATCATGCTCCATGCCCTACCTATTGCAAATTAACTATCACAGTGTATGCATACAAGAGCTAAAGGTTTGGGCAAAAAATCTTTCAAGAAATTTTGGAGTCATTCAGCTTCTTCACCGGTCATATCTAGAGTGATAAACTTAGATTTCATTATAGACCGAGCGATACATTTTTGTTTGGAAGATTTCCAAAAGACTGCTCCTTCACTAAGAGTAAATACATATCCACTCGTGGATTTTACTTCATTGACCTGGTGATTCAATTTGCATCACTATATTCTTCCAATACTGTTGAATATTTGTTATAATGCAAAGTAATGTTTTTTAAGTATGTTTTAATACTCTAAAAATATTTTCATTGTCATCAAATATGTTTGATTAAGATTACTCGTGAACAGACTCAATTTACTAATAGCACATGCTATATTTGATTTTGTACACTTCATGATATATAGCATACTTCTCAATACTCTAGCATAATTCAATTGTGAGTCACTTTTGCCTTCATTCTTTTGAAGTACAAAGCTCACATTTATTGGAGTCTTGACAGTATTTAAATCCAAATACTTGAACTTGTCAAGTACCTTTTCAATCACATTAGTAACTTCAATATCTTTCATATAAAAGTTACTTTTTGGCATATTCTTAGTAGCATTTATGTAAGAAATGTCTCTTTTGATGGCCAACATATCATCAACATAAAAACAAACAATGACCTAGTGATTTGATATGTCTTTAATGTAAAAACATTTCACAATCATTAATCTTGAATTCATTTGCCAACATAGTTCGGTCAAACTTCGCATGTCATTATTTGGGCGCTTGTTTTTATTCCACAAAGTGACTTAACAAGTTTACATACTTTCTTTTCTTTACCAGGAACAACAAAGCCCTCGGGTTGTTCCATATAATTGTTTTCCTCCAATTCTCCATTTGAAAAATATATATTTTCACATCTATTTTGACAAATTTAAAGGCCATATACAGCAACTAGCGCATTTAACATCTGAATTGATGTAATCCTAGTTAGTGGCTATTATGTGTTATAATAATCAAGGCTTTCTTACTGTCTAAAGCCTATGACAACAAGTCTTTCTTTATATTTGTCAATAGTTTCATCAACTTTCTTTTCCTTTAGTAGATCCACTTAGAACCCAAAAGTTTATTTCCTGGAGGAAGATCAACCAACTCTCAAATATGGTTGCTCAAGATTGAATCTATCTTACTATTGAAAACCTCTTTTTATAAAGAATGAGTCCACAAAGGGCGTAGCTTCTTCGAATTTATGAGACTCATTTTCAAGAAAAAATGTTACAAAATCACACTCGAAGGAAGTAATTTGTCCATTGACATTTACTACGCCTCTGAATCTCTTTATTAAGTGCATTATCCTTTGGTTCATTCCAAGGTCGTTTAGACCTTTCACTTGACTATCTGACGGTTCAGACTTATGAACCATAAATAGACATGTTTTACTATTTGTCTCATATCCAATGAACATACAATCCACAGTCTTAGGTCCTATTTTGACCCGTTTGAGAATAGTTCCCTCATTTCCATTTCTCATATGGAATAGATTATATTAGAAATTGTTAGATCACTATCTTTCAAGAGTTATTTCTTGTATATAATTTAAGGGAGGACAAACAATTCTCTATCAGGATACTAAAAGGTCTGAACAAACAAAACATTTTTTTGCTCTCTTTCTTAACAATTTTTTTTTTTATTTGTTACTCCCTTTACTAACGAACAAAACCTTTTTGTCTCTCTCTGAACAGACAAACTTTTTGTTGTTCTCTTTTGCTATAATGATAGCACCCCTACAAATTTTGTGGTAAACCTGAACTTATAAGTAGGACATTCAACATTTCCTTCAAAGTTTGGTTTTTTCCTGTCAACAATTTCATTAGATTGGAGTGAGTATGTAAAGTATTTCGATGGATGATTCCATTTCCAAATATATTTCTGCAAAATAAAATTCATATTCTTCATACCTACCACTTGTAATCATGACAATGATTTTGAAATTCAGTTTTATATTGTGTAGATGTTTCTATTGCTTCATCCTTACCATTCAGCAAATAGACATAATAATATCTAGTGTAATTGTCAATAAAATTTATGAAACACTTTTTCTCACCACGAGATGGTGTTGACTTCATATCACAAATGTCAGTGTAAATCAACTCTAAAGGATTAAAATTCACTGCAACAAATTTATAATTATGCTTAACATACTTAGATTCAAGACATACTTGACATTTTGATTTATTGCACTAGAAGTTAGGTAAGACTTCTAAGTTGATCAATTTCTTGCAAGATTTTGTAATTGAAATGTCCCAAATATTAGAAGAAACCCTACCCATAACATTGGAATAAACCCTAGTTTGACTTGGGGAAATCTTTTTCTAAATTAGGGAAAACATGGGGGCTTCATGGATGAAAGGAGCCCATGAATGAATAAGCCGTCATACCTTGATTATAAAGCCTATCAAGCTTGAAAAAATGGAGTCTTGACCTGACCTAGCTTGATCCTTTTCTTCTTCGACTTCTTCACTTTCTAAAGAGAAAATATTTAAAATGGATTTGGGTTTGTTTTAGTGTTTTACAAATAATGATTTGGATGACTTAATTTAGGGGTCTAAAGTCTTTATATAGGTGTCCTAAATTAGGCTAAAATGTCATCACATAACATTAATTAAAACTGGAAAACCCCAAAGTACCCCTACACGTAACCCTTAAAACCGTCTCGAGGCCACCACTCACGAGGTGTGGTTGGACCCACGTGGCATCCTGGTGAACGTGGTTTGGGTTACTGGGACATAGCATATTGGGTCCTTGACCTACGACCCTCTTACCACGGACCGTGGACCAATCCACGAAGGTGTGGGTCCTTGTCTTGTGGGTCACTACCTCAAGCAGCCTCCATGGTTTTGATCTATGTCCTGACCCACGAGGCATGGACCCACCAACAGGGCGTGGGTCCTGCAGTTGGTCACTTCCCAGGAAGCCTCTAGGGGTCCTCCTCAAGGGCCCATGGTTGGTCCTTGAGGGGTTGTTCCTTGATGTACTAACATGAAAACCTATATTTGAAGGTACAGGGAGGTAAATTCATGACTCTAACCCTCACATCAAGCCCTAGTTTAGCCTACTAGTTTTCGGGGTGTTACACCAACTTAGGCCAAAAGCCTAAGTTGGGGTTGTGGTAAGAATGAGGAAAGAAATTGAGAAAGAAGTTCAGGAAATTCATTCTTTAGAACTTGTGTTGAAGAAAAAGATAAAACCCATCCATATTAAAAAAGATGAAAAAGGTTAAAAGAGAAAACAGAATGATAAATATGTATCCATTGAGAAATGTTGTGGAAATAAAAGGGTTGTCCGATGAGCTATGTCAAAAAAAATTGTGTGCTTTGAATATGCCAAGAATGAGTTGTTAAGATGAAAAGAATGAAATAAAATGAGAAGAAGTGAAATTTGAGTCATGCTTCATGCAGGCAGAAGTCACTAAGCCAAACTGATCATACTTGTACCCTCAACCCAATTACAAGCTTTGAAAGACCTTTTTGATCTTGCATGAATCGAGTGATGTGTTGGTTGTAAAATACGGGAAAGCATATGGGTAAAATCGTGCATGCTTTTCTCATTGGGAGTGTGAGAGTTGATTTTCATTCCTAAATTGTATTCCTTGATTGACTTTGTGAGAGAATTGAATCATTCTTAGTGTGAGGGAATTTGAATACTCTTGTTGAGCATAGATTTGCATTTGAAGTGAACTTTGTGACCTTAAGCTCTATTTGATTATGGCTAGTCACAGTTTGAAACTTTTAGTGCACAATTGAGCATTGCATGTGTCAATTAAACCTTGCGTGCATTCATGTTGAGTCTCAAGGACCACTATTAGTAGAAATCCCTATTGGCTTGATTGATCTTGTATTTTACTTGAGGACAGGCAAAAATTTAATTTGGGGGTGTTTATGAGTCGGAAATTTTGACTCATTTTGTGCCTATTATTCAATTAATTAGTGTCCTCAATGCCTACTTTGTGCCCAGAACTTATGTTAATGTGTTGATATGCAATAATGAAGGTTTAAGAACAGGGCAAGGACATTATGATGTGAAAATGAGCGAAAAAGTTAGAAAGCTGAAGAAAAGAGAAGTTGGAACTCACAGAAGCTACTCGGCGACTCTCTGAGTGAGCCTCAAGCTCGCCAAAATATCCAATGAAGTAGCCCATGTATCAAGCCATCTCGGAGAGCAAAGGCTAATTCAGGGATACGCCAAATGGATCGACGATAAAGACCCATCTCGCTTAATCTTCCAGAACCATTAGATACAGGAGCCACATCAAAAGGGTGAGATGAAGTGCAACTCAGTGGATCGTCGAGTCATTGGATGATCCCGACTAACCTCACCAATTGGACTTCGTGTTAAGTTTTTGGGACCGTATAAATTCTTTTTTTGAAAACAGAAAAGGAGTTCCCACACAGTGTAGTCCCCAATCTTTGAGAGTCTTCACATTTTTACATTGTTGAACATTTTTGGAGAAGATTTGTATCTCGGATTCTAGCTTTAATTTTAGTCTTGGATATTGCAGATTGTTAACAATTCAGATGGTAATCTTTTTGGTAACAATTTCTTACTTTTTTCTATGTTTGGCTAAAACTCCTTACATTAGACGTGTGATCATGTTGTCAAATGCATTAATTAGTTTATGGGTATTGTTAATTACTGAATTTAAAGTTGTTCTGAAATGGGTTCAATTGTTTGTTCATGTTTTAACGGATGAACTGAAGTTCCAAATTTGGTTCTAGCTTATATACCTATGCTTGCTTGAGAAAGTGGTATAGGGTAGAATGAATGATCTATAGTTGTATTGATTTGCATCTTTACGACCCAACTTGACAGAGTGGGTTAATTAAGGAACTGGGTTGTTTGGAAACATTAACCTTGTTGAGGTTCGAGAGACCTCACTACAAACATGATAGTTGATCGATAGATGGATATTATATTCAAAACCTATCCTACCTATTGAGATTCAACAACCTAAAGCAATTAGTAATCAACCATTAAACAAAATTAGCATTCGATTGATCACATTCCTAAGGCTCTCTCTAATCGTTCAAATCCCGTGTTAATTGTTGTTATTAGAACTTGGTTACTAATTTCCCCACTCTTGATATTGATAATTGAAACTTCATGATTTATTTTATGTTGTGTACCCTTTCACTTCTACAAAATATTAGGAAACATCCTTACTTCGTAATTGAATTCTTTACCGTACCACTCTCTTAGGGATCGACCCCAAATCATCATTGGATTCATACTTGTTAGAGATCACCTACACTTTGAATCGGAAGAAGTGTAGTTGAGAGTTATGAAAAATGGCACCGTTGTCGGGGAGTGGTGTTTAGAATTCTTTTAGTGAACTAATTTTGTTGTACTAGAATTTTTTTATTTGTGTTTCTTTGTTGATTGCTCTATACAGGTGAAGAGATGAGTGTGAAGGGATCAATGCAAGTCAAATTGGGAGAAATGATCACATTAGAAATTGGATGATGTAAATGAGGATCAATTGGGAAATGCTGGTGCTATTCGATTGCCTCCAACTGTGGGAAATGTTGTTTTCCATGTGACCAGTACTATGTTGCAGCTATTGCAAATAGAAGGTATTTTCGAGGACTCTCTCATGAGGATCCTCATGACCACATTCACAATTTCGTGGATGTGTGTGGACCATTTTCCTTCAACAACATCACTCAAGAGTTAGTTAAATTCCGTTTGTTTCCCTTTTCTCTAATGGGGGAGGCAACAGAGTGGTTGACGGAACTACCAAAGGAATATATATATCACTTCTTGGGATGTGTTCACGAAAGTGGTTTATGAAATATTTTTCCCTCCCTCGAAGATGGTTAAGTTGAGGGATAACATTCAGAACTTCAAGGGGATTGATGGTGAGCCCATCCATGGAACATGTTTGAGGTTCCAAAAGTTGCTTCTCCAATGTCCCACCCATGGGTTGCTGGACAATGTGCTCTTGCAGTATTTTTATCGGATTCTCGACACCATTAACAAGGGTGTCACTGACCAACTTATTCAGGGTAGGATCATGAGACAACCATTTGACATAACGTTGGCCTTGCTTGATGAGATGACCAAAATCAATCGTGTATGGCCTCGTACTCGCAAATAGTATGACTCCATTTGGGTGATTATTGACTGAGTTGGTAAGTCTACACGCTTTTTGGCTGTCAAGACTACAGATTCAACGGAGGACTATGCCATGTTTTACATTAATGAGTTATTCAGGTTGTATGGGGTTCCTTTGTCTATCATCTCGGATAGAGGTCTGCAATTTACCTCTCATTTCTGAAAGTCATTTCAGAAAGGTCTTGGTACTCAAGTTAATCTTAGCACAACATTTCATCCACAGACGGATGCCAGGCAAAGCGTACCATTTATACCTTAGAGGAGATGTTGACAGCTTGCGTGATCGATTTCAAACGTAGTTCGGATGATCACCTTTCTCTTATTGAGTTCGCCTACAATAATAGCTACCATTCTAGCATTCATATGGCCCCTTATGACGCATTGTATGGGTGTAGATGGAGATCTCCAGTTTGTTGGTTTGAAGTAGGTGAAGAAGCCTTGATAGGGCCAATAACAGCTCATGATGATATGGAGAAAATGCAATTCATTAGAGACAGACTTAAGACAGCCCAGAGTCACCAGAAGTCCTATTGAAATGTAAGGAGAAGGGAATTAGAGTTCCAGGTTGATGATTGGGTTTTCCTGAAAGTGTCACCTATGAAAGGAGTGATGAGGTTTGGAAAAGAAAGGGAAGATCAGTCCTATATATGTAGGCCCTTACAAGATCTTGAAAAGAGTTGGTAAAGTGGCTTATGAGTTAGAGTCGCCAGTAGAACTAGCAGCAATACATCCAATTTTCACATTTCGTTGTAGAAGAAGTGTGTGGGTGATCAAGCATCTATAGTACCTTTAGAAAGTGTGGCTATGAAGGATAGTCTCACTTGAGGAGGTAACAAGTGAAATCCTTGATCGTCAGATTCGAAGGTTGAGAAACAAAGAAGTCGCTTCCGTTAAGGTTTGTGGAGGAGTCAGTCTGTAGAGGGAGCTACTTGGTAAGTAGAAGAAGCCATGGAGGCCAAGTATCCTCATCACTTTCCTTCCGATTCCAATCCAGCTTGAGGTAGTAGTTCCTATTCAGTTTTTCAATCATTCATGCGCAAATTCAGTTTTAGTATCATGTTCCTTCAATTTGTACTTTCATTTTCAGCGTATTTGCATGTTCTTGGAACTTAGTAAAGTCAGAAATCAGTTTCTAGTAATTAGTGGTTACAAAATAATAAAGCATTCTATTTCCAGTCAAGTTATTGAAGCATTCTTATGTTAATCAAGACGCTAAAGCATTCTAAGTCTAGCTAGCTTACCTTAGAGTATAAACTATACTTTATTTTATAAATAAGGAACTAGTAGTACAAGCATACAAATAACAAAATACCAAACACATAGAAAGATCAACAAGTACTTCAAATAGAGCTAAATCAGGGGTAAAAATAAAGAGTAAGGCTTACTTCCAGTGAATATCAACCAGATCCTCAGATTAGGTTAGAACAGTAGTGCCTGCAATATTTTAACATTAGATTATCTTGGTTATTAACAAGAACATGAAATAATAACATCAGATTGTCTTGGTTTTTATCAAGAACATGAAACAATAAGAGAACAAGTAACAACTAAACACTTAATATGAATGAGTTGTTGTCTTGAGTTGCATAAACACTTATGAAGTGAGTGGTGAATCATGAACCCTTCAGATTCAGTCGGTCAGTCCACTCCACTTAGATCCATTTCATTCAAATTCTAGATAATTTTCTTTTTATGACAAATTATGGGCTCTCTAAACCAGAAGTTCTCTTATCTTACACTCATCCATAATCTGATGTACAAGTATCAAACCCAACTAAAAAAGGCTTAGTATAAATGTAAGGACAAGAAGTAAACCTTAATTATAAGCTGGTATGGTCTAAACAGTTTCATGCTTCCTCTGTTTTATTCTTAACAGACCACATCGATTCAGAGAGCCTCACCTCCTTTTAATACCTCAATTATGCAGATAGAATGAATTAACAGAAGAATGAGTGATATACCTCCTTTGAACCAACTTTTTTAAAGTGTACAAGTTATAATATTCTTTTACAATAACTGGAGAACTACATTATTAAATCATGAAGCTTTGTTTTAAACCATTACCCTCATGCACTTCCAAACAAAACCTCCAACAACATGCATTAATCCAGTGTGTTACCATTACTGAACCAGCAGATAAGTTTACAAGAAATTTAAGCCTCACCAAAAACATCAAAAATATCCATTCCTAATGAGAGAATTCCACCAAGTCTTTGCAGCGGCATCTACTTTCCCTAACAATGACTCTAACTAGTATTATCGCACAACAAAAAATTTAATTGCTAAATGATAGTACACAACTAGTAGTATAAAAATATAGCTATTTCTCATAAGAAATAACATTAAAAAACTTGTTCTTTCAAAATGAAATTAATTTCTTATATGAGATGGTTGAGGCAACATTTTGCTTTTCTAACTTCAACATAAATTCTTTTCATGAGATCTGAAAATGGGAACAGTAAGAAGGATGACAATGGAAAGAACAAGAAAAAGGGAAAATAGAACATTTACTCCATGTCAATGTGTTTTTTCGAGTTTCACAGACACTGGATGTCAATGTCTTTCTTCGGAGATGGAAAGCTGAGACGGAAAGCTGAGGCAGAGGAAAAATTCAATCGAAACTGCAATTTTAAGCCCCAAATCACCTAAATCAGTATATTCAACACCAAACTACTCAAACTAAATTAGTTCTACAAATGAACCATACAACACTAACCAACTCAAGCGTGTTATATAAGACAAAAAATCCTTCCTAATTTCATTGAATCAAATCATTTTGAGGTGATTTTTAAAGCATAAAACATATTTTAACCCACAAACAAATCAAACAGGTTTAGAAAATCATGGTAACATTTTCAAAAGCTAAAAGGAACTCCTACCATCTTTCACATCAAATCAATACAATTTACCATGATCAAGTGATTTAATCAAGTAAAAAATATATATTACATAACCATGGTTAGGTGAAAGGAGTCATGTATATTCAAACACATGATATGCATATGTGGTTGCAGAGAGGCAAGGGAACAACATGAGGGAGATGCTATTCACCTTCAAACAAGTAGGAAACTAAAGCACAACAACGACAACACTAAAATCAGCAACCAACTGCACATAGCAAGGGAACAACATGAGAGGCAAGTTGTCACAGAGTAAATGACACTTGAATGCTTCACGGAAACATAAGCATTTCTACCATCTTTTCAGAGAACGATAGCAATCATGCATATGATAAAAGGAAAATGAATTGTAAGACATGGTAATAATAATAAAACAACTACCACAGAGTTAACTCGGAGAAGCTTCAATTATTGTACATATAACTACAGTAGATGGTCAATACACCTATTATAAGTGAAATCTCAATTGTTTTCTTCCAAGTACCGGACATCCTGACAGATTCACTACACTATGGAATGGAACAACTCAACCCAAAGAGAAAGCAAGAGAAGGGCTGAAACATGAAATAAATCAACCACATGTCATTCGCAAGTTAATTAAAGTAAAATTCAGTAAATGATAGAACAACAACATTGAAATCAAACAGGTGAGGTTTCAGGAGGGTAAAGTATATGTATAAAAGTCGTTCACTGCTAACAACCACCAAAGCAACATTCCAAAAAATTTAGATGCACATATTGTTGTCTCCATATTCCTTCTACATTGTTTAATTAAGATGATGAATAGAAAAACAATAACTTTGTCTATATAAGCTTAGTATAAAGGCAGAGGATTGCAGTGGGTTGATGATCAGGTTGGAAATAGTGTTACTGTAGTTAAACTACGACAAATCCTGTAATGACTACCAACGATTCACATAGCTGACACCAACTAGTTTCAGAATTGGGATTGAGGCATTGTTGATTTATTCATGAACCAAAAAAGCCAAAATAAGAACATATCAAACCACAACTCAGTACTGCTCAGATGTTTCAGAAACCACCAAGACTTCACCATCAACAAAGATACAACAAGTTCTCATCTATGAAACACAAAATCTGCAATTCCCCACCTGGGTAATAAAGCAATATCCCTCAAAATCAAAACTTTATACAAATAACACCCATACCATACAAATTAAGCACCATAATAATCCAAATCTAATAAAGCGCCCCAGAAAATAAAATGAAACATTTATCAGTATAGAGGAGATGAACATAAATATATTTTGTAAAAAGGATCACCAAACAAAACTCCATCTCCAATGGTAAGAATTTCAATTAAAATGAAAAATATTTGATTTTATTTTGCAAATACCACTTGCACCCCTTTCAAGGGTTTCTCAAGGGTTTTGCATCCCGGCAACCATGAATACCGGCAAGAGAATCACGGCAAAACCATGCCTTGCATAGAGGAGATTAACATAGATGAACAAAGATAAATTACCTTTCACCTGATGCAACAAAAATGTGGGAACATTTCCAGACAGAGGATGAAAGAGACGGGAGCTGAGATAGGAGCTGAGACGGGAGTTCACCTGAGGAAGAAAACCCTATTTTTTAGGGAAAATGTTTTGTTGTTCCTTTTTTGTTTTGAGCCCGACGAATTTAAGAAAGGTCCAACTTAGTTAAAAATATTTGAAACAAACTTAGTGATGGATTATGACATCCGTTTCTACTAAATAAATATATTTATTTAGATTAGATTTTAGCGACGGATTTTCCCGTCACTATATAATTTAAATTCCATAAAAATATATTTATTAATCTAGCAACGCTTTTCCATCACAAATTCCGTCGCAGAATAATAATAAATTTCATCACCCCTACTTTGTTGCAAAATCGGTAGCGAAAATTAAGGCGCCAATGTTTCGCGCTATTTTATAGCGATCAAAAAAATATTTCATCGCCAATCCGTCGCTATATTATAACTCAAAAAATTATTAGTAATGTTTGCAACAAAATGTCTATTTCATTGGGAATCCATTGCTATTTAGTGACGGAATATAAGTCGTCGCTAATATTCGTCGGTTAACACTGTTTTTTTAGTAATGATTAGCCTTACCCGGATGGTATTGAATGGTGACATCATAATATTTAAGTAACTTCATCCACCTTCGTTGTCTCAAATTCAGATCCTTTTGAGTGAACACATGCTGCAAACTACGATGATCAGTAAACACCTCACACTTAACACCATAAAGGTAATGCCACCAGATCTTAAGAGCAAACACTACTGCTACCAACTCCAAATCATGCGATGAATAATTCTCTCATGCACCTTTAATTGACGTTATGCATAATCTATGACATTCTTATCCTGCATCAACACAGTGCCCAAACCAGAATGTGAAGCATCACAATAAACAATAAAATCTTTATATTCCACCGATAGTGCTAGGATAGGTGTTGTGGTCAAGAGAGTCTTGAGCTTTTGAAAGTTATCCTCACATTTTTCAGTCCACTCAAATGGTTTCTCTTTTTTAGTCAAATTAGTCAAGTGAGTGGCAATAGAAGCAAAGTTCTTCAGAAATTGAATTTAGTAGCTAACAAGCCTCACAAAACTCCTAACTTCTGTCATAGAGCTAGGCCGAACCCAATTCTTAATCGCCTCAATCTTTTGGGGATCTACCATTACCCCTTCCTTTGAAACTACATGCCCCAAAAATGCAATCGAAGTCAACCAAAATTCACACTTAGAGAATTTGGCATACAACCTTTGTTTCCCAAGAACACCCAGAACAATACGAAGATGGTCGACATGCTCTTCCTCACTTTTCGAATAGACCAAAATGTCATCAATAAAGACTATGACGAATGAATCAAGAAATGACTTGAACATCCCATTAATTAAACTCATAAAAGCAGCGGGAACATTAGTCAAACAAAAAGACATAACTAGAAACTCATAGTGCCCATAGGGGGTTCTAAACACCGTCTTGGGCACGTCCTCAGGCCTAATTTTCAATTGATGGTAGCCAGACATTAGATCAATCTTGGAGAAAACTAATGCACCTTGCAATTGGTCAAAAAGATGATCTATTCGAGGCAAAGGATACTTGTTTCGAATAGTGACCCTATTCAATTGCAGGTAATCTATACACATTCTCATACTACCATCATTTTTCTTAACAAACAAAAACTGGAGCTCCCCATGGGGAAGCACTAGGACGAATAAATCCCTTATCAAGAAGCTCTTGGATTTGAGGCTTAAGCTCTCTTAATTCTACCAGAGTCATGTGATATGGAGGGATAGAAATGGGGCGGGTACCAGGTTCTAAATCAATGCAGAAGTCTATATTTCTAGCCGGAAGCATACCAGACAAGCCATTAGGAAACACTTCTCTAAATTCTGACACCACAGGAATACACTCAATAGATGGAGTCTCAACCTCAATATCCCTAATATGAGCCAAATAAGCCAAACAACCATGCCCTACCAGTTTCCTAGCCCGAATGGGGGATATGATCTTAGCTTGCTTAGGCTTATACACCCCTTCCCACTCTAACTTTTCCCTTCCCAAAATTTCTAGAGTTATAGACTTAGTATGACAATTAAGCACAACATACTAAGGGGACAACCAAGTCATGCCTAAGATTATATCAAAGTCAGTCATATCCAAAATCACCAAATCACCCCAAGTCTGGAAACCTATAAACAAAATAGGACAAGCACGATAGACATGGGTGACTTGGACAGACTTTCCAACTTGGGTAGAAACATGGATGGGGGCATCAAGAATATCACAATTCATAGCAAATTCTGAGGAAAATCGCACGGATACATAAGAATAAGTGGAACCCGGATCAAATAACACATTAGCCATTCGGTCATAGACAAAAATACTATGTCAGACGCCTCTGCCTCACTCTTTCTCGGAAAGGCATAACATTGAGCTCTATAAACTTCACGAGCTACTTCCCTGACTGGTTTCATGTTACCCCTGCCTGTGTTAGCATTTCTTCTACCTCCACCGCCTCACTGATTACCTCTTCTCCCACCTTGTGGATACCCCCGACCATTATTACCATTTCTCGTGGGTACCACTGCCCTAGCCTGCTGCTATGCGGAATCCAACACTCGTGGGTGGGGACAATCTCTCCTCATATGCCCAAGTTCTCCACAATTGCATCAAGTACGATCAAAATATGGCTTGCTTCCCATCAAAGGTGCGACTCCCTGGCTATCCTGAATCAAATTATGAGGTAGAGTTCCCAAGTAATAACCTGTAGAGGCAGGCATGGTAGAATGAATTGGCCTGGCTGCAAGTGTTGGCCTCCCGAACCCCTTAGAATAAGAACCTTGAAAGTTACCCGAGTTCTTGGCCCTTTTTGCCAATGTCTTAGCCTGACCGTCTCGCCTCAGCATCTCCACTTTCTTAACAAAGTCTGTTACCTCATTAAAGCTCCTTCCTACCGAGGTCATATGAATAAATAATACCTACAACTCAGAATTTAGTCCCTTAATAAATAAACGGATCCTCTCTTCCTCAGTAGTCACCAATTGTATAGCATATCTAGACAATGGGTGCAACTTTGCCTCATAAGCAGCCACAGACATACCACCTTGCTCCAAAGCCATGAACTCATCCTTCTTACGATCCCTCAAAGTACTAGACACGTATTTCTCTAAAAAACAAATAATGAAATTGGGTCCAAGTAAGAGGAGATAAAACTAAAGATCTGCATTCCATATAAGCTCTCCACCACTGCTTAGCCTCACCTTGAAGCTGAAAAGTCATGAACTCAACCCCATGCTGATGGACAATTCCCAACTGATGAATCCTCTCATAGCATTCTAAGATAAACTCGTAAGCATCCTCATTCTCAGAACCAAGAAATACAGGAGGCTTTAGCTTTAAAAACTTAGTCAACATTTGATGCTCATTACCAGTCATAATAGAACCCAACAAAGGATGGAAGAAAGCATCATTACCTACATTCCCTCCCACCTTGGGGACAGTGATAGTAATCGGAGGATTGGTGGGAGCTTAAGTTGCTTGAACAAAAGGAAGCACTCTAGGACCAACCAACCCTTTCAAGAATGACATGATCTACAGAGCTAAAACTTGGTTGGTGGGAGGAATGCCTGTTGTCTCAGCCTGCACCTCTTCCTCTTGTCCAACCTCCTCAACATTTCCAACTTCAAAATTCTCCTCTATCTCTTCATGATGTTCGGGAGGGGCCTCATTTTGGGGAGCATTTTAGACTGGTACCCCATCTTTTGTAGGCACCACTATTTCTCGGCCTCTACCCTTAGCTCGTCCTCTACCCCTTCCTCGATTGCGACCTCTCGCTGCATATTTTTGAGCTGGAGCATTAATGGAGATACGGGCCTGACGTTGTTGAATCTAATGTTAACCATATGCGGACATAAGAGTGAAGGAAGTTAGATACCGATTTGAATCGCCAGATACCAATTGGAATCAGTTATAGCACAAAAGGAGACAAGAGAAAACAGAGAGATTTCCTAAAGTCCTATAGCCTCTTGAACAAAAATATAGACGTCTCCGTACCGTTCCATAAGACTCTACTAGACTCATCTTAGTATATTGATATCAACGAACCTAGGCTCTGATACCAATTTGTCATGACCCAGATAATCGTGATTGGAACCCACACTAACCCTCCGGTGGGAGAACCATTAATACTAATTAGCTAACCAACTTAATCAAAATACTAAGGCATTTAAGTTACGGAAACAAGTTAAATAGCTAAAACTGAAGTTCCCATAAACTTCCCAAAGATCTAACAACTAAACAATGCGGAAAATACGCCTAGAACCTGAAAGTCAATGTACCAAAACATCTAACAAGATCCATAAGTCTAACAAGAATTGTTACGACCCCAAACTAATGAACTAATAACTAACTAGAAAAGTCTAAGTCTGAATTGTGGACATACAAGAAATGAGAACTCATGGTAGCCTAGAAGAGCTAGCTCACCCTTGAATTCAATCGGTGATCACTCATCTTCTAAATAATGTCTGTCAATAGAAGCCTGAAGATGCCCTTTACTCAACAAACAAAGAGCAAGTGCAATATCAGTACACAACCATAGTGTACTGGTAGGATCACACGGCTACCCCACTAAGTGCAACATAAATAAGTCAAACAACAATATAACAACATGCATAAATCAAACATATACAATATCATCATCATTTAAGAACATCATACAATTTCACATTTTTCAAGTCATTGGTCCTCTCATGGAACCCAAGCCCAAACAGTTAGCATACCAGAACGTGGTAACCAATCTAATGTTTATGCCGAAACGTGGCAACTAATTTTATATTTATGCCAAAACGTGGCAACCAATCGAATTAGTGTGTCAGAATGCAACACATCGATCCATTCAACAAGCCACAATCACAATCACAATCACAAAGTACATTCTCATAATCATACAATCAAGTCATGATACATGGCATTCATCATTCATATATCCTCATTTACAATTAATGTGCTCAATACTGCAACATTAACATACATACATGTATCATAATGAAGGAAGAACAAACATATATCATACAATCAAAGAATCACAACTATCACCTACCTCAAAACAAGCTTGACACCCTAAGAAACTTGATTCTTCCCTTTCCAGATTCATTCCGCTTGTTCTTGGTCTACATATAATTAATATAACATGGGAATCAATAAACAATCACTAATTACTCGATTTACTAATAATTCTATCAACCATAGATCATACCCATGATCCCACTATCCAAATTAGGGCTTTTCCCACAATAATTCTCATATGAAAACTCTTCCCCCTCGATAACTACCCATTAGATTATGTTCTATGGATAAAAAATAGATTCGGGGAGTTAAAATCTTACCTTTAGCCTTAAAAATGGTGGAAAACTGTCAAGAATCGCTTGGGGTTCGTCTCCATGCTCTCAAAGTAAAAAAGTATAGATTAAAGACACTTTGGAGTTTATTTAATACTAAAGTCACGTCGGACCCGCCACAACGGTCCTCACCCCGCTATAGCGGCCCCTCCCTGGAGGCAGAAATCCCGCCCTAGCGGCTTGCACAGAGACAGTGAGCTATTTTAATGATTCCAAGATCGCATTTCACAACACACCAACGACACTCAGAAACTACCCATTCTCGCTAAGATCAATTCCGAGAGTTTTACTCACCCGAATTCAATTCCATAAACTCGTACAGGTTCCTTAATGACTTATCTATCTAGTCATGTGATCAAATTCTTAATTAGATCACACAATTGCTACCAGATTTCCCTATACCTCACAGACTCCAATTTCATCCAAATCTATACTAGGTAAGGAAATCTCAAGTTACTACGAAAAAGTATTCCGGCCCAAAAAATTTCCCCGTTGACTTTTCTATAACGACGGAACCCGGTTGTTACAACTAGTAATAATAAAAATTACTACATTAAGAAAGTTTTAAAAAATGGAATGCTATACCAGCAGATGATCCAAAATTAGTTAGATACAGAGATGTATTATAAGGACATGGACGTTTGTTCCTATGAGTACGTAATAGTGTCTGTTCATTATTGATGGTGGTTTGATCATGCATGATTCTTTCTTCGCTCGTACCGGTCTTGACATCGATAGTGGTGTGATCTACCGTAGTTGTATTGTGATATGCAATTATAGTTGAATGCGGTGCGGCGTGTCCTGCAATTATGGTTGACTGCGGTGCGATGATACTCTTTATAGAATTGAGACTAGGCATGAAATGATCATCCAATTCAAACTGTGAATCTGTTGTCACATTCATGGGATCCATAGACTAGATAGGGGCTGGACATGGTAATTGATCCTTAGTGTGTTCATGTGCTTTTTCAGATACTTCCGGGACTATTTTTTGCGGTATATCAAATGCAAAGCTTGGCTGAGGTACCTGATAAGTTGATAAAAATATAAATTCTTTATATAAAATAAACCTAATAATGATATACATAATACGTCTATAAAATTAAATAACATACTCTTGGAACTATAGGTCTTGGAGCACTAAATACATCATCCCCTTTAATCATATTTCGAACAGGAGAGTTGAGACAAAAAACCTTCTCATATGGAAAATTATAAATGGAATTGATAAGCTGAAATTGAACATGTACTGATAACTGGAAATTAAGACAAATTTATATATTGTATTCACATGAGGATTTACAAAACAATAAAATGGAGTACTGATATTTAACGGAAAGTAAAATCTAAAACCTAGCTTACCTCATGATCATCAGATGTGGAACCAATGCCATCTGGATTGTTAATGGTCTTAAAACGAACATAAAAGAATAAAAACGAATGAAGAAATGTTAATGGATACAACAATGTAAACTCCTTGTCCAATTCAAATGATAACGCTTAATGGATACAATTTTATGGCTGTTAATGGATGTGTAGTTGTAAAAATAAATCGTATTAAGATTGTTGGATACAGTTTGATAAAAAAGGATACATTTAAAGTATATTAATGTCGAGAATATAAAGATAATAGGCATATAAAGGTTAATGGATATAAATGTATTGATTAGAAAACACAATCTAAAACTTGACTTACCTCATGCTCAACCTATTTGGTATCACTGCCATCTGGATTGTTGATAGTCTTAACAAAAATATAAAAAGACAAAAACATATAACCAAATGTTAATGGATACAAATTTATAAAGGTTAATAAATTTAAACTGTATAAAATACACCGTAGTAATAGTCCTGGATAAAGTTTGATAAAAAATGATAAATATATAGTTCCATATTGAACCAAATTAATAAAAGATGAAATTAACTAAAAATATACAAGTACCTCAAAATTCTTAGATTCCAATTTGTCAAACTAAACTACGTGCACTTGATTTGATGGAGATTGTGGAGTTGAAGTAGCTGGTGATCTATATCGTTCTTCATCATTTAAATTTGGGGGAACAATTGGAAAGTTATGGTTGATCAATTTGTAAATGTCAACAAACTATTGTTTAACCTGAAAATAGGACATAATAATGTAGCTTAATAAAAATTCAATATGATAAAAGTGCTAAACTAAGAAAGATGTATTAAATGGGAGATACCTCTTTTTTGAAATCTGACAGCTATTTTATCTAGACTTGCACTTCAGATTCGCTTGCTCTTGGAATGTCGGAATCCTTAGATGTTGTATTTGTCACGCTACGAGGCAAATCCTTGGACGCGGACACGGGACCTAGGATCATGAGTAACCCCAAGCTAACCCTGTTGAAATATCATAAGCATACTAAAGATAAACTAAATCAATAAATATTGTGCGGAAGCAAATCATGAAATAATCTAAAATGACGGGGAATACCCATATACTAAATCTGAATATATGAAAACTGAGAGTTTAAACAACAACTGAAAAGTCAAACATCTAACTAAAATAAGCCTCTAAACTGACTAGAAGTTATGGGACATGCCCCACCTAAATCTAGCAAAACCTAAAACTAAAAATGAAAGCAAAGAAAGATAATCATGTCACTCGTCCTCGAAGAATGAGGACCCACCACTGATGCTGCTGAACTTAAGATCAGGAACCGATCTATTCGTGATCTAGAAGCTGAGAACCTGAACCTACATCACGAGAAGATGTAGCGTAGAGTATGCGTCAGTACTTGAAAGGTACTGAGCATGCAGGATAGAATAAAGTAGAACAATAATCATAACTAAATTAAAGCGTAAATACTGAGCAATGATAAGGGATAAACATGATGCTATATTGAGAATACCGAACATGAACTAACTGAATGCAACGACCAAGTTTATAACATGTTGAGACTGAATACTGAACTATGACTGATAACGTGGTCAATGCAATAGAATATTACTATAAGGGAGCTACTAATAACCGACATAAAACCACATTAGCTAACTGTGGAGTTCGATGTATATGCCCCATCGAGAGGACCCAATATACCCAGCTAGAGGTATAGAGGCATGCTGGCGTGAACACTAAAATGATTCCCTCGGGCACATAGTTCTGGGACTTGAGGGTGACTGACCCTAGTCCATTTGAAATTAAGTTTCTCCCAATAGATTAAGTAATTAACAATTTATGACTAAAGTTCTATAATACTAGATAGCTCAAAATACTGATATGGTAACTGAAAATGCACCATTAATGTGTTGATAATGAAACATTTGAAAACTGAGGCATGTATAACTGAATTATCTGACCTAACATGTGTAATTTATGAACTAAAAGAACTACATAGCTAGGATTCTGAGTTTATGCATGAATCTGGGCAAAACAATACTACAACATGATAATCTGATTAGGAACATTGAAGTAACTAATTCATAATAATCTACTAAAATTCTACAAACCCTAGGTCTAGATAATCTTAAAGGAATCAAGAATCTGACTAAAATCTAGGGACCTAATAGGTGAAAGGAACCCACTAGTGAAATTCCACATACATGGTAACGAATTTCACAAAGAAATCTTTTGATTTTGGGCTGGAACTGTTGAAAACCTTGTTGCATTTTGGAACTAGGGTTGGTCGACTTCTCCTCCTTTATTTTTCTCTATGTTTGATGATTTTTTGGTGAATAATTGATTAGGGTAAGTTCTAATTAGTTTACTAGGCTAAAAATGACCAAAACCACGTAGTTTAGGGGTTAAATGACGTAGTTTAGGGATCCGACTTATTTCCAAAATTTGAGTTCGATCGCAGCTTCCCCTATTTTTTTTTTGGTGGGGGGTGATCAAGTTCCTTTCCAATTGCCACCTGTACACCCCGATCTCTTTTCATTTGTTTTGGATATTACCAAACCAAATTGGATTTGAACAAATATCTCTGGGCGACTTTCCTTTTAATCGATCCAACGTATAAGGAAAGACCAAATGACCCTTGACTTAAAATCTGCAGAAGCCACCTACGAAGTGCTCGACGATCCGTGGACGGATCCACGATCCAGCTTGTCAGTCCGTCGATCGACTTTAGAGGATGGGTTTTGGGGGATCCTGAAGGTCTCTACCTACGGATTGATCAATGATCCATCCTGTCAGTCCATCAATCAATTTAAGAGGATGGGTTATGGGGTGTCCTGATGGTCTCGAGCTACGGACTGATCAACGATCCGTTGACGGACCCACGATCCGTTGACGGACCCACGATCCGTCCTGTCAGTCCGTTGATCGACTTCATAGGATAGGTTTTGGGGAGGCTGCAGGTGGACGGACCGTGGGTCACCCTATGATCCTTGGGTGGCAACCATGGGTTGCATCTGAAACTTCTGGAAATTTGTTGGGTTGGTCTGTTAATTGGCGAGGGAAAATCTTAAAACCAACGAATTCGGTCGATTTTGTAAAAATGAAAAATTTCAATTTATCAATTTTCTTAAATTACGCAATTATAAAATGGACCATTTGAAAAATAGAATCCAAGTTATAAGTACCGTGAGTGGGGTACAGTTCTACCACTAGATCACTAATATTTGTTGGTTTAACACTTTTGTTTGTTATTTGATATACTTTCATCAATAAAGACGATAACATAAATAATTTCTCAAGTTTTGGTGCTAATTTTTATGCGTGTCTATTAATTTGTGATTGGGAAACAACATAGACTAAGTCGGTCTATTTTCTTCTGTCTAAAAATATGTACATATTTAATAGTAATTCCACATACATATGTAGAGCAACTATACAAAGATAACATCGACTTACAAACTTAGATTTTGCAAAGGTGAAAAATATTTCATGAATTTCTATTAACTTTTCCATTAGTGTGAAAATTGAAATAAACTAAAAAAGGAAAGCACAAATGAAAGAAATGAACCAATTAGGCTTCCAAATGTATTATGATGAAGTACTGTAGTTATGGGTATCGATGTTTTTTTTCAAAACAATTGATTTACTAATCGAATTGATCCGATTATTCAAATTTTTTAATAAGATCGAAAGTTTAATTTTATATAAATTTATAATTTTACTGAATAATTTTTATAATTTATAAAAATAAATAAATAAATAATAGAATCATACTGAATATATTTAAAGATATTTTAAAAAATATACAGTTTAATTAAAATATAATCTACATTTGAATGAATTGTGGGTGGTAAATTTTATGCATTTGTGTATGTTTATAAATAATCATATACTATATTACTTCTACAAAAGTGAGATTTGAAAGAAGTGACTGAAGTTAAAAATAAAATAAAATGAGAGACAAGAGAGAGTTGATCGGACTGTTAGCACTCTTCATTTCCAACCTTAAGGTTGTGAGTTCGAGTCCCCAAGTAAGCATGCATATCGTGGGAGCTCTTGGGCAGAGGTTAAAAAATTGAGATGTGAGATATATATCATAGAAAAATGAACCTTTTTTATTGTAATAAATTTATCCCTAATTAATACATTTAAGAACAAATTAATTTTTTGTATATAAAATATAGTCATTACTAACGAAATTAGATTTCGTTCAACTACCAAATATATATTACTTTAGAGACAATTGATGTCATCACTGATTGAAGTAAAATAATTAGTGACGATATAATTTTATCGGTAGTAATAACCATTTTAGTGACAAAGCATACTATTAACTACAAAAAATATACTTTTTACGATAAATAAATTTGTCACAAATGTTTAGCATTTGGGGAAGATTTTCTTTTTGTAGTTAATATAATACTTTTAGCAACGAAGCACTAAATTATTTTTGTATACTTTTAGCGACACACATTTAGTGCCGACTGAGTGACGAATTATTTTTCATCTCACAAATTTTTTAGTGACGAAATATGATTTATAAATGACGAAATTATTTGTCCCTGATAATCGAATTTGTTGTAGTGTTAGTTGGATTTGCAGATACAAATTTTGTCTGCTTTAAAACAACCTTGGGTTTCTTCGGTACATTTTTAGATACAATATCCTTTTTCATTGGCAGTTTAACAACAAGACGAGGTTCCATCTTCTGTACAACTTGTTTGGCTCCATCAGTCAAGTACTTTTTTGTCCTTTTGGTAACAGGCGCGGTGAAGAACCAACTTTTCCTTTTCTTTTCTCCTTTACTATTGGTGGAGGAGGTTCTTAAAAATCATCGTCAGAATCTTTATCATGGCTTATTACCTCTTCTGGATCATCATCTGATTAATCAAAGTACTGAACTTTGCCTTGATTTTCGATACTCTCTGGTGGCAATTGCAATACTGCAAGTTCCCTTTGATTGGGAGTAATGTTCTTGAATTTAAATTGAACCAAACAAATTTTGTTACTATTTATAATATAAATGATAATAAAACTATACAAATTGAATTTTATTCAATATATATATCAATTAAATACCTTGTTACTAACATCACTGAATATGGTATTCATTAGCTTCTTGTATCTCGGATTCACTTCAGCCGTCTGCCAGTTGAGTAACCTCAAAATGTGGTCATCAACCTTTTGAGCAACTTGGAAATCGAAAGTTGAACTTCACTCGTATAACCATACTTGAATGAAAATTGGCATGCCACCATTCTGTAATACTGTTTTGAGCTATCCAACTGCTTGCTCAAACTATTCATCAACAAGTAGAACACTTTTTTACCCCATGGAAACTTACTGTACATACCGCTTTCACACAGATCAAAATGTAATCTGGGAGCTTTTTTAGTTTTTTTTTCACCAGAAAAAATAATTGTTTGGATGAAGAATAAGATGGAAAACTTCAAGCCATCCTGATAGTTATCACCCCACACTTTTCCCATAAATCGCTCCATTAGATCTATTTTTCGAACCAACTTAACACCCGAAAAATATTGATTCATCAACCTATTTGGCTCTTTTGTATCAAAATTGAAATCTTTTTCATCAATGACACAATTTAATCCACTAATAAAACTGAATTCTCTTAGCGTGAAACGAAGCATAGATCCATTGACACGCATGACAAATGTTTGACAAGAATTGCAATTGAGTTCTAAAGCAATGCAACACCTATGTATTTGTCCATATGCACAATATCTATGCATTTGCATGTAGTGACCAAGACAATTTCTCTCACGAAATACTTTATATATATGCTCATGTAAATATTTAATCAAGTCTACTTTTATGTCATTGTTAAAGACACACTGGAAATGTGGAGCTTTTGTTGGATGATTTTTGACATAAAAATCATTTGCCTGCACATGTTCAAGTAAATGAATACATATTTGTATAATTACTGATATATAAATCTATTTCTAGAGAAAAAAATAGAATAAGAGAAACTACAAATACGAAAAAATGAAATACAATCCGAAAACTTGATACATAATTACCTATATACAAATGCATTCTGATTTATGAATATGAATCAGATAACAAATTAATAAGAAAAAATATAATACATACTGAACTCAACTAGTATACTAATAAATTGAGATACATAAAGGTGCTGAAAGAATATAATATATTATACAACTACGTAATATACGTATACAACTTGTTAGGGACAAATACATGAGCTAGTAGAATTCAATATTTGTCATCACAAACATACATACATAATGTATCTAATTTGAATTTTTCATACTTGTAAAATTTTAAAAAAAATTATATTTGAAAATAAATGAACTCTTGGGGTGACTATAACAATAAAAAATAGGGTAAAATAATCACAATTTCTGAAAAAATATATAGAAATCTATGTTAGGGATACACATTATCAATACAATTGTGTGTTAGATAGAAAAACAGAAAAAATACCAAAAATACATATCTTGTTTATGTACATTCAACTTATACAATAAAAAATAAACATGCAAACACAAAATTAACCACATGGACATAACATTCAAAAAAATATTATCAAAATAATTTAATACCTCTTCATCGCCGTAAAGTATTACTTCATCACTTTGAACTTGAACTTGTTCATCGGGATTTTCAGAACTCATAACTCTCATTTTTTAGAAGAGCTCTCTTGCGCCATTCTATCCACATGGCCTACATTTTCGAGCAACCCTTGGGTAATACACAAATTAAATGAGGGAAATTCCCCAAATTTTGAATATTATTTGGTATACCTCTCGTAATTCTGATTGATTTAGACATTGTAGACAAATAAATGCTTTCCCCAAATCTAAACCCCTCAAAGCAAATTTTGAAATTATCAAATATAAATGAATTAAAAATCAAACAAAATAAACATATAAATGAATTTGTAGATTCTACTAAATCTGAAATATGAAAACAAAATCACGAAAAAATCAAAAAATATTGTTTAAAAGAATAAAATCTGAAATACATAAATATTTGATGGATATCTAAACAAACTCACATAAAAATCAGAAAAATTGACAAAAAATCCATAGTATATACAATCTGATATACACCATAATCGGTGATTTTGAAAACAAAATCAAAAGAAATCTCACTAAATAATTGAAATTACCTTTACCACTCGACAAATTTCTTGAATTAATATAGAGATTTTGTTGAACAATTTATGAGATCCTTGAATAATTTGTGTTTCTAGGTTTGCAGAAAAACTTGCAGAAAGAGAAACTGGAAAACGTGAAAGGTGGGGAAAGAAAACGTGAAAGATGAGGAAAGAAGGGTAATGGATAGTGGTGTATTTGTTTTTTCTTTTTAATCGGTTATTGGTTTAGAATTTGGTCCAATGTTGGACTCTTTTGAGAAATAAAAGGAAATATAAATAAAAAAATTGGGTACAAATTATGTTCTAAATTATTAACATTGAGATGTTTTAAATAAAGATTTTAAAGTGTAGTTGTTTTGACTAATTTTGTTAGGTATAGTGACTAGTTTGCTAATTTTCCCTTTTTTTGGCCTCATGTGAAATACTTGCTGAGTCCATTGGACTCTTATCCTTTTTGTTGGATTTTGATTTGGGCTACGAAGGCCCAAACTCATTCCTTCACGAGTCAGCTTCATCGGTGTTCAAGTGAAAGGGAAACATGTCCAAAGAAATCTAATACATAGGTGTTCAGATTAAGATGAGCTAAGCTCAAGAAGCAGCGGTAATCGAAGGCTAAAAGTAGTGACAAAATAAATGAGTAAACAACCAAGAAGTTTAAAAAATAAACGGTTGTCTAAAGGGGCCATTGGAGCAAACATTTTGGATCGAAATACAAATTCTTTATTTCATTTTACTTCGATGATGCTCCCCTTCCCTCTTTCTTTTCCCGCTTCGCTAATCTTCCCCTCTAACGCGGGCCGGGCGGCGACGGGCGCGGGAGGAAGAAATATACTTGTCATTATTTGATGCTAACTTTAGATTCATAACTTTTACATAATTGAATTTCCCAAAAGATGAGCAAATTTCTTTATGTTGGTTAATTTGATTTTATCAACTTTTTGCCTTTAGTCAGATTGTTGTTATTTTTATTGGTTAAATTATTTGAATATATTTTTATTTCTAAAGGGGTTCAAAGGACTTCTTTTCTTATTTGGTCATTTTGGCTAAAATTTTATTCACTTCCAAATTATTTTAAATATTTTAAATAAATACACTTTGTCAAAAGATTCAAATGTTTTCATTTTTCCAAAAAAAAACAAGTAAAATATTTTGGTCAAGTCGTAGGATAACTGCGTGTTAGCGGGTACTTCAAATGCTTTAAAAACCATCTTGAAGTGTAAATGAGAACCTCTTACCCATTTTCTCTAAATTTATGTAAAGACTTGATCTGTTAGTGTCTTTTAAAATTAAGTTTTCTTAATTTCTTTAAAAAATTAAGTGACTACTCTTTTCTAAGTATTTTTCTCAAATTATTTTATAATTAAAATATTTCAAAAATAATTTTTCTAAAGATAGTAAAATTACGACATAGCAGAAATAATGATTCTGCTAGGGATTTAATTAAGTTCTAATCATAATGATTTGACTCTTTTTTTACTATTTGTTAATAATTGCTTATTTGTTTTTATATTAACTGTCATTTTGCATTCATGGCATTACACAATTGTTCCAACAAATTACTAAAATGAAGGCTGAAATGAATAAGACCAGAGATTTGACAAATCAGGCTATCATTGCCAATACTCCTACTCCAAACAACGAAAGTCCTACACTTCATTTTCCTACTTCAAATACAACATCCGAACATCTTCTAAACAATCCATCCACCGCTACAATTTCAAAACCTTCCACCATTAACCTAACCACCCCTAACCCACATCGTGCTAGCCCCTGACACAAAAAGTCACATACTCCTCCCAACCCAAGCACCAATAGTCTCCACAAGTTTCCTCCCGTCGATCAAATCCCTACTCAACTTGTTCAAAACCCACCTACTACTCTATCCATACCTCTAAAACAGATTTTCATATTCAAATATCATAAGAATCATACCATCCATTGACCACACACTTTGAACTCGATCATTACGAGAAGTACGAGAAGAAGGAGAAGGAGTGGAAAGTCATAAAAGGAAAGGCTGAGCAAAGCAACAAAGAGGTAGTTTTGAATGCAATGAAAGACTTTCAATACAAACCAGACATTGTGGGGTTGAACTATGAAGATTTGTGCATTCATCCACATTTGGACCTCACAGAAAGTTTTAAAGTGCTGAAATTTGACACTTTTAATGGAGTTGAAAATTCGTTTGCTCATTTAAGGGCTTATTGCGACCAATTTGTGGGAGTTGGAAAAGATGAGGCTTTGTTAATGCGTCTATTTAGTTGAAGTCTGAAAGGGGAATCTTTTGAATGGTATATTTATCAAGAAATGAAACAATGACCAAGTTAGAACACTTTGGCTAAAAACTTCATGGAAAGGTTTGGTTACAATGTAGAATGAATCCCTGATCTATACTCTTTACAGAGAATCAAGCATAAGTCTAGTGAAAGTTATCCATAATATGCCTACTGTTGGAGAAGAGAGGTTGCAAGGGTTAGGCCTCCCATGACTGAGAAAGAGATTATTGAAGTCTTCGTGCGCATTCAAGAGCCGGAGTACTATAATAGGATGTTACTCATTTTAGGAGGAAGATTCAGTGAGATAGTCAAAATTGGTGAAGCTTTTGAAGATGGTCTCAAGATCGAAAAAAAGCATCTGAATGACTACCCAAGATGAATCCTCGGGACCATTGAGGAGGAAAAGGGAAGATGTTTCCTCTATCTCATTTGAATCAAGCCGAAAATCAAAGAGGCATGCCGGTCTCAATGTTCGAAATCTTTTACCATCCAAAACGTACCCTTTAGCTCCGCAAAATCCTTACCTCATCCAACCAAATTACCAATCTCCACCACCAAATTATCCAAATTATCAAGCACCACCACCAAATAATCCAAGTTACCAGCTCCACCACCAAATTATCCAAATTACCAAGCTACAATGTCATATTACCTAAATGTTCAACCAAATTACCAAGTCACTTTGCCGAATTACCCAAATGCTCCTCATATCTACCAAACTCAACAATACCCAAATTTCCAAACACCAACACCTACTCGCCAAAATCCTCCACTTTATCATCAAGTACCTCCACCTCTGCAAAATAATTACAATCTTCCTCGTCCAAAGCTTGAGAAGAAACCTACTCGAGTCTTTTCTCCTTTCGTTGAAAGTCGAACTCAACTTTTTGAGAGATTAAAAGCAGCTGGTCTAATACAAATAATTGATCCAAAAAATTTCAATGTCAATTCCAGACATTACAGGTTCAATAATTGTTGTGCTTACCATTTAGGAGATTTTGTACAACCACTGAGAATCGCATCAATTTGAAACATAAAATTTAGGACTTGATTAATCAAAGAATTGTCACTCTTCAAACTATCACTTCCAATGTGAATAGTGATTCACTGCCGTATCCTGGAGAGTTTACCATTAACATGATCTAGGTCGAAGAAAATTGGTGAGTGGATAATGTTGTAATCCCAACCAACCTTAATAGCCTTGAAAAAGTTTTAGCTTCGCTAAGCATAATTGAGAAATCCAAATTTGTGGTCATGGCACCACATAAAGCTTTTGATTTACTACAAAGGATGGTCAGAATAAGAAAGAGGGTAATCATGCATTGCCAAAGCCTTTGCCTCATTTGTATCAGTATTTTCTGGTAGAGGAATATGCCAATGATGGCAGTCTCAGAGAAGGAACTAGGGATCTTTTTGAAGAAGGTGACGTTGTACTGGAGGAATTGATCGAGGCGCCAGGAATACAAGACACCAAGCCGATGGAGAAAGTTCTTGATTAGACTTCTACTCCGCTCTTGATTCCTCGCTCATCTTGATAGACAAAGATGAATCTTATGCTATTTTTAAAAATTTGTGGTAATACGAATGAGGCCTGGAACCCACCTTTCAATTCATTTTACCTAATTATGTTTTAATTTCCTACGTAATGTTTTGAAGAAAAAAAAAGAAGCAAAATGGCCCATGGTCATGGCCAAAGTTTGTATATCCTTATTTTTAATGAAAGCAACCTCTATTGCGATTTTGTTTTTCAATTGCTCTGATCCTGCAATCTATCAATATTTGTTTTTTTATTTCAGTAAAAAATAATATTAAACCTATCAACATCATGTCATGTCATAAGCTGAATGAACAAATGAGGTAGATGATGATGTGTTCTAAGAGTATGATGAGAAGATCATGATATCTGAATACACTGCCAAAGAATTGAAACGGTTCGAGAATTAAGATAAGTCAAATCTGAATGATACAAAAGTTGTGAATCTAGAAAAGAATGATTAATTCAAAGAAGCCAGAATCAAGGTCCATCTGACTGAAGCTCTGAAAAAAAGATCTCAACATCTTACTTAGGCAATACATCGATACATTTATTTGATGATATGTTGTGGTTGAGAAAATTATGTTATCTGACACGTGACCAATAGACTCAGATGTTGTCGAGATTTATTATATTTGAAGATTTGGAATTTATTTTATTTCCTTCCCCGTAATCACATCATTTTCTTGTAATCGTCTTATGTTTTAAAAATTAGAAATTTATCTCTTGTGATGAACTACGTCTGATCTGAATTCTCAAGAATGAGATATGTAGGCGACATATATTGGTCTCTGTCGCCCCTTTATCTCGCTTCCCGGAAAAGAAATCCATAAAGTCCTCGATAGGATTGACAGCATCCCCCCTTAAGGAACGATTTCGAGAAAGAATCTCTTGAATGAGATAAAAACATTCATGTTTTCTCTATCTGATTTGCAGACGCTCGAGGTCTCTCGAGCCTCATGTTGTACCAATGTCTCCGTTTTAGGATTTAAGGAACAAGGTAATGAAATTCCGGTATGAACTTTTGTTGTTGTTACGACAGGTGGAGAGCAGTGCCCTATTGGTCTAATTCCTGCTTCCCCTTGGTATCGGTAAAGGGGCTGGTAAGCGCTTCCCGAATAGATTCCTTTCTCTTCCCCGGACACCGAACAAAGGGAACCGGAACATAGTGCATAGGTACTCTTCGATGCAGCGGGGACGAGACGACGTGACATACTACGATCACGTACAGAAGTGTTGTCCTTCCCAAGCGCTTTTTAGGCCAGCTCAGTTCTCTTATCCATCGGTCCAATGCACTGGGCTTATCTCATGGAGGGAAAAGCCAAAATGTAGTTGTCTTGCTCGCCGCCTCGACGCATTCCCCTCTCTCCCCGGTATCGTCCCACACAGAAAGAAAGAGCGCAGAGCCCAAGCCCGACCTATAGGTCCGCTAACGTAAAGCGAGGAGTTGAGTTCACCATTTTAAATATTCTCAATTATAATTGAACTACGTTCGACCTAAATTCAAAAGAATGAGAGTAGGCGACCAATGTCGTCCTCGATCATTTCTTTATCAAATATTTCCTATTTCTATTAATCCTCAAGAGGGGAACTATGTTTGACCTAATACGTAGGCCCTATTTTTCTTAAAGTTTAAGCCCCAAAATCAAAGGATTTGTCCGTAGATTTCATCACCAGGTATGTGAGATTTCACTAGTGGGTTCCTTTCATCCACTAGGTCCCTGGAATTCAGTCAGATCCTTGATTATCCATATCTTGTTTAGACCTAGGGTTTCTAAAACTTGGATAATTGTTATGATTTAGTTGTTGTAGTATCTTAAATTGAATGAGATTGTTTCTTGGAAAGTTTGCTTAGTTCCTTGCATGAAACTCAGAACCCTAGTTTGTATAATTCTCTTAGTTCTTGAATTATACTTGCTAGGTTAGATAAATAGATAATCATGCTCTAGATTTTAATTTTACATTATCAGTATATAGATATTGCATTCTCAGATTTCATGTCAGTATTTTGAGCTATTCAGTATTTAAGTTGCATTTCAGTCATATATATATTCAGTTTGGAATAGACTTAACACCGAGTTGGACTAGGGTTCAGCGTACCCTAATAGTCCTAGAAGTACATGCCCCCATATGAGTATAAGTCCCCTCTATTGGGCATCAGATTTAGTGATCACGCCAGTCATGCCTCTATACCCTTGGAAAGGTATATTGGGTCCTCTCGATGAGGCGTATACATCAGACTCCATGTTTAGCTCATGTGGTTTTATGTCGGTTAATAGTAGTTCCCACAGTCAAACTTCTAGTGCATTTGACTAGGGTTTTTAGTATATACATTTGTATTCATTTAGCATGTCATGTTCATGATTAGCACTTGGTCATTGCATTGAATTTAGATTTTTAGTTATGTTTCAGTATTTACATTATTGCTTAGTTTATTTCATTGCTCAGTTATGATTTGTTCAGCTTATATATATTCGTTTAACGTAGTATCTATATCCTGCATGCTCAATAAATTCAAAGTATTGACGCATACTCTGCACTACATCATTTCATGATGTAGGTTCATGTACTCAGCATCCAGACCATGCTTAGATCTATTAATGGTCTGCATTCATCAGCTTCAGTGGTGAGTAATCATACTTCAAGGACAATAGACATGTTTTTGTTCTTTTTTTAGTCTTTTTATTTAGTTTTCAGTTTTGTTAGAGTTAGCTGGGGGAATGTCCCAGCAAATAAATTCAGTTATAGGCTTTTCAGACATAGTAGTAGGATCAACATAAATTGTTAAGGTTCTGTTTCAATTGTGATTAAACTTTTATTATGTTTCATATATTCAGACTAGTTGAGTATTCCCCATTTTTAGTTATCTATCATTGGAGCTTCGGCATAGTACTTGTTTTATTCAGTTATTCTCAGTATGTTTGATTTATGCCAGACGCAAGGTTAGCTTGGGGTCACTCGTGATCCTAGGTCCTGTGTTACTTCAAGGGGGTAGCCTCGAGGTGTGACAAACTTGGTATCAAAACATTAAGTTTAAGAGTCCTAGGATGTCTGAAAGCCGCACTAAGAAGAGTCTCTTTCATGGGTGTGAAGTGCACCACATCTATTAGAGAGATGCTACGAAGTGATTTAAGAAAAACTTCACTTTCCTTGCTATTCTTATCGTGCATGGGTATGATCCAACTTCTCTTTTATAATGCGTCGTTATAAATTTCAGATCATGCCTCCTCGTAGATCTAACACATGAAATGCTAATGTACGCAATGCTAAATCATTTCATCTGGTCCTGAAACATGAGATTACGAATGCAAAATTTTGAAATGTGATCCAGCTCTTGGCTCAGAGCGTAGCCAATCACAATAATCAACAGCCCCTGTCCCTACAAACACGAGTGGTTGATCAGCTGCACCTACGGTTTGAGACTTTCTTCGGATGAATTCGTCTCAATTTCTAGATCGAAGGTTGGTGAGGACCCCAGAACTTCATTGATGAAGACAATAAGATCCTAGAGGTGATGTAGGTAACTTGAAATGACAGGGTGAATTTAGAATCCTATAAACTCAAGGATGTAGCTCATATTTGGTTCACATAGTGGAAAGATAACAGGGGTGCAGATGCAGCTCCTGTGACTTGGGATTATTTTACTGGAGCTTTTTTGGAAAGATTCTTCCCAAGAGAGTTAAGAGAAGCTAAGACACAATAATTTATGAACTTGAAGTAGGGTTCCATGTTAGTCCAATAATATGGGTTGAAGTTCACTCAGCTCTCCAGTTATGCTTCACACATGGTTGCCGATCCAAGGGCACAAATGAGTAAGTTCTTGTTTGGGGTATCCGATCTGGTGAAGACTGAGTGCATGAATGCTATGCTTCTAGGGGATATGGATATCTCAAGACTAATGAATCATGCTCAACAGGTTGAGGGAGATAAGCTTAGGGAATTGGATAAGGATAACAAAAAGGCCAGACCAAGAAATTATGAATACTCACAACAAAAGTTAGGTGGTGGAAATCTCTCACAGTTTCAGTAGAGATCTAATACCCGAGAACCTTCATCATCTATTGCTCCATCCCTCAGGTTTCGACAGGATCATAAAGGTAGGGCATCAGGCTCTAAGTCTCAGGGAAGTGCTTAAGGTAACAGGACATTCACAACTTGTCCAAACTGTGGTAAGAACCATTCAGGAGAGTGTCTTGCAGGAAATAAAGGGTGTTTTAGGTGTGCTTAGTCTAGCCATAAGTTGACAAATTTCTCTTCTGCTAGGCAGGGGAAAGGAGGTAAGAACAATAGGTTTAGAAATCCAGCAGCACAAACAGGTCGCCCAACTCAACAGGGTGCTTCGTTTGGTGCAGGTTACGGTGAACGCCAGAACAAGTTGTATGCTCTCCAGGCACTCTAGGATAGGAAAGATTCTCCTAATGTGGTCACTTGTACATTACGAGTCCTTCATTTATATTCTTATGCATTGTTAGATCGAGGGGCTAAACTGTATTTTGTAACTCCTGATATAGTAGTAAACTTTGGTGTCAGTCCAGAAACTCATTTAGAACCCTTCTTAGTCTCTACTCCTATTTGTGACCCAGTTATAGCTAGATGGGTATACTGAAATTTCCCTGTCACAATCTCTCAAAAAGTCACCTCAATAGATCTTAAAGAGTTAGAAATGGTAGATTTCCATATCATTCTAGGCATGAATTAGTTACATTCATGTTATCCCTCAGTTGATTGTATAACTAGTATTGTTTGGTTTCAGTTTCCAAATGAGCTAGTTTTAGAGTGGAAGGGAAATAGCTCAGTGCGTATAGGTCGATTCAACTTTTACCTTAACGCCAGAAAAAATGATTTCCTTAGGGTATGTCTATAATCTTGTTCGGGTTAAGGATTCAAACTCAGAAACCCTAACTCTTGAGTCAGTCCCAGTAGTAAATGAGTTTCCAAAAGTGTTCCTAGAAGATCTTCCCGGAGTTCCTCCCGAAAGGGAAATCGACTTCGAAATAGATCTCTTTTAAGATACCCAGCCCATTTTGATTCCTCCTTACAAAATAGCTCCAGCCAAACTTAAGAAATTGAAAGAATAGTTGAAAGACCTTCTGGATAAGGACTTTATTAGACCTAGTATCTCTCTATGGGGTGCTCCAGTGTTATTCGTGAAAAAAAGAAAGATGGTTCTCTCAGAATGTGTGTTGACTATCGGTAGTTGAACAAAGTCGTGGTTAAGAATAAGTATCCCATCCCCAAAATTGATGACTTGTTCGACTATCTTTAGGTACTAGTTGCTTTTTTAAGATAGATCTCATATTCGGCTATTATCAGTTCAAAGTTAGAGATGGTGACATTCCAAAGACAACTTTTAGAACTCAATATGGTCACTATGAATTTGTAGTTATGTCTTTTGGACTAACAAATGCTCCTATAACTTTCATTGAATTAATGAATAGGGTGTTCAAACAGGATTTGGACTTGTTCGTCATCGTCTTTATTGATGATATCATCATTTATTCTCAGAGTGAGGAGGAGCATGCGACTCATCTGAGGGTTGTCCTTTAGACTCTCAAAGATCGCCAATTATTTGCTAAGTTTAGCAATTGTGAATTCTGGTTATAGTCGATCGCTTTCCTTGGTCATGAGGTATCTAGTAAAGGGATCCGAGTGGATTCACAGAAAAATTGAGGTAGTACAGCACTGGCCTAGGCCCACCTCTGCAACAGATATCAAGAGTTTCTTGTGTTTGGCCGGTTATTACAGGAGCTTTGTTTAAGGATTTTCATCAATAGCTTTCCCATTGACCAAGTTGACTCAAAAGAGGTCAAATTTCAGCGATCAGATGTGTGTTAGAAAAGTTTCTCAGAATTGAAGACTAGGTTGACCACAACTCCAGTCTTGACTCTACCAGATGGCTCAGACGGTTATGCGATTTATCGTGATGCATCTAGGGTTGGCCTAGGTTGTGTGTTGATGCAGCGAAGTCAGGTCATATCTTATGGTTCTAGACAACTTAAGTTACATGAGAAGAACTACCCGACTCATGACGTCGAGCTTGAAACCGTAGTATTTGCCCTAAAGGTTTGGAGACATTACTTGTATGGTGTTTACGTAGATGTGTTCACAGATCATAGTACTTGTATGTGTTCACCCAGAAAGTGTGGAATCCTCATCATAGGGTATGGCTTGAATTCCACAAAGAGTATGACATGGATGTGCTTTACCATCCTGGTAAGGTCAATGTAGTGGTTGATGCTCTCAGTAGACTATCTATGGGTAGCGTAGCACATGTTGAGGAAGAAAGGAAAGATTAGCAAAAGATGTTCACCGGCTTGCATGCTTAGGAGTTTGTCTTATGGACATGTCAGATGGTGGTGTGATAGTTCATAATAGATTAGAATCTTTACTGGTACCGGAGGTTAATAAAAATCAGGATAGTGATCCTATATTACTTTAGTTGAAAGGTGCAGTTCATCAATAGAAAGTTGAGGTTTTCTCCCAAGGGGTAGATGGCGTGCTTCATTACCAGGGTCGCTTATGTGTTCCTAATGTGGGTGAGTTAAGGCACCAGATCCTTACTAAAGCTTATAACTCCAGGTATTCCATTCATCCAGGTGCAACTAAAATGTACCATGATCTATAGGAAGTGTTATGGTGGAACGACATGAAGAGGGACTGCAGATTTTTTGGCTAAATGTCCTAACTGTCAATAGGTTAAGGAAGAACATTAGAAACAAAGAGGTATGACTCAAGAGATTAACATTCCTACATGGACGTGGGAAGTGATAAACATGGACTTCATTACGGGTTTACCTCGTACTCGCAGACAAGATAACTCCATTTGGGTGATAGTAGACAGAGTTACTAAGTCCGCTCACTTCTTGGTTGTCAAGACTACAGATTCGGTAGAGGACTGCGCTAAACTATACATCAATGAGATAGTCAGGTTTTATGGGGTTCCCTTGTCTATCATATCAGATAGAGGTCCTAAGTTTACCTCTCATTTCAGAAAGGTCTTGGTACTAAAGTGAATCTCAGTAAACATTTTATCCACAGACAAATGGTCAGGTTTGTCACGACCCGAGACTACCCTCTAGACGTGACACGATGTACTTGACTCCGAAGGGGTCTCATACATGCACTTAGCATATCATGACATAAGAACATAGGAAAAATGCAGAAAATTTAAAACTTTTCTTACAATCGAGATCCTTTATAAAATGAGAGAAATTCTATCACACTATGTCTCAAAACCATCTATAACATTAGAATAATAACTCTTGAATACGATCTTAGGGACACGACCCTTACATAACAATCTAAAACAAAAAATAAAGTCATAAAGGACATGTGGTTGAGCCCCCGAATACTATGAGGACTCACCAATCTTCTTCTTCTTGATCTACTAGAGTCCTAGCCCAAAGATAGCATCCAATATCTCCAAAGCCTACACTTATAGAAAATATAGAAATATGGGTTAGCACAAAATGTACTAAGTATGGAAGCCATGCAAGAAAATCCTTGAAACATGCATAAAAGGGACATTTTGTTGAAAACCATGCTTCATGCCACTTTCGAACATCATCTTTGAAATAGTTGGAGAATGTAACTCATAAGACAAACCATGCATAATTCATCATAACATATTAGGATATCATTATAATAACAAGTATAGTCTTCAACACAACATAATGCATACTCCAATCTTTACAAGACATAGTTCACATGCATAAGTACATACCAAGATCATATCAACATAATAGAACTATCACATGAGCAACCCTAAGCTACACTTGTGCAATAGATATATAGGATCCCATAATCCTATCTACACTAAGTCTCCCTTTGAGACCACCATGATCATACATAACATAAGTTCATAACAACATATAAGCAACCCAAAGTCATACTAGTGCAATGCAAAGGTAAAGTCCCATAACCTTACCAAATGCTAAGTATCACATTTAGATCACCAACAACATACATATCTTACTTTTACCTTATCATATCCAACATACATAAGTAAGGAGACATTTATAATCATAACTTGTAACAAGTAAAGTCAACCTTAACTTTCATTCATATCATACGTACATAATTCATAAGTCTTCATAACATAAGAGAACCTAACCATAACCCCTCTTAAAGTCCACTTGTGCAATGTATAGATGGCATCCCATACTACCACCCATACTAAGTAACACATCTTAACAAGTCATAATTAGAATCCATGTTCTTATCATAGCTCGTATTCGTTTCATATAGGGAAATATTTGCCTTAACCGACATAGACCATGTGAGCTACACGGAATCTGGTGTCATATAACCTCACACCGAAAGAAGGCTTTCTACTTGTTTATGGTAGAACTACATGTATAGCTATCTAGGTGGATCCACTAGCTAAGTCCTATGTTGGAACATACTTAAATGATAGGGAGATTGCTTGTAGAAACCCCGCTTATTGCATTAACGGGAGAGCTTCCATCTCATGAGACTCCTTTGGATGACCCGGCCTATTGCATTAACGGGAGGGTCTTTACCTCACTTTCCATATCCACTCGGTACTAAGCATAATTCTCTTCAAAGTTACATTAAGTCTTTACTTAAGTTATGGTTCATGAAAGAATGCACTAGGCACTAAAACCAACCTTCATCATAATAGCTCATAGATTCATTAGGTGAGAATGTCCTTTCAACCTTAGAATCATTAACATGTGAGAAAACCTTTCACATCATACACATAGTGTTTCACGAGAATAGCCTTTCATTCAACACAACAATGCTACCATAGTCATACCATATCATATATAGTCATATCATATCGTACATAGTCATATCATATCGTACATAGACATGGATAGAGGTATAGGAAAGAAGGATCTTGCATCAATAACTCAGTGGCGTTAGAAAGAGGACTCAGAGACCTTTAATTCTACAGGATATGACACACCTAATTCATTTTGAGCTATGAGATATGATAATTTGAAGTTGACCCTACACTCTAAGTCTAATGAAAAGCCCTTCACGTGAGGCTCCACGAGCCGTGGTGCCTACCACGAGTCACGGTGCCTCTCGTGGTCATGATACAGTAGCTAGGCAACCTTCCCATTAAACCCTAAAAATCTAAGGCACCACCACGAGCCGTGAAGTGGCTCGTGTGAAGGGGGCTATTTTGGGCAGCCTTTGTTTAGCCACTGCCTAGCCCATCACGAGCCACACCACGAGCCGTGGTGGTGGTCGTGGAAGGTGATGCAGTGTACATGTAAGAGTGGACTGCCCTAGTCCTCTTCCTTAGCTCTTACCCTCTCACTTAGCCCTAGTTTAGTCTACTAGTTTCTGGGGTGTGACAAGGTTGAACGTAAAATTCAGACCTTAGATATGTTGAGAGCTTGTGTAATCGATTTAAAGGGTAGTTGGGATAATCACCTACCTCTCATAGAGTTCGCCTATAATAATAGTTTCCATTCCAGTATTCAGATGACCCCTTATGAGGCATTATATGGGTGTAGATGCAGATCTTCTGTTGGTTGGTTTGAAGTAGGTGAAGCAGCCTTGATTGGGCCATATTCGGTTTATGAATCTATAGAAAAATTTCAACTCATCAGAGATAGACCTAAGACAGCTCAGATTCATCAGAAGTCCTATGCAAATGTACGAAGAAGAGACATAGAGTTTGAAATCGATGATTGGGTTTTCCTGAAGGTGTCACCTATGAAGGGGGTGATGAGATTTGGCAAGAAAGGGAATCTTAGTCCTAGATATGTAGGTCCTTACGGAATTCTAAAAAGAGTTGGTAATGTGTCTTATGAGTTAGAGTTGCCAACAGAACTAGCAGCGGTTCATTCAGTCTTTCACATTTCCTTGTTGAAAAAGTGTGTGAATGATCCGGCGTCGATAGTACCATTAGAGAGTGTGGTTGTGAAAGATAGTCTCACTTATGAATAGGTGCCAATTGAGATCCTTGACTTTCAGGTTCGTAGGTTGAGAAATAAAGAAGTCGCTTCTACGAAGGTCTTGTGGAGTAGTCAGTCCATTGAGGGAGCTACTTGGGAAGCAGAAGCAACTATGATGGCCAAGTATCCTCACCTATTTCCTTCCGATCCCATTTTAGCTTCAAGTAATAATTCCTCTCTAGTGTCTCAGTTTACTCTTGCGTAAATTCAGTCTCAGTATCTTGTTCCTTCAGTTGTTCTTGCATTTTGGCACATTTGAGGTTAAACCACAGCCCGTGGATGGAACCATGGATTGTAGGCGTGGTCCGTAGGTGTCATGATCCAGGGTACCCCTAGATGTAACAAAGTGTATAAGACCCCGAGAGGCATCATAAAAGTCAATTAGCATATCATAACATAAATAAATAGAAAATGATGCAGAAATTTAAAACATTTTCAAATCAATCAAAGTCTTTTATAATACGAGTGGAAGTTTAATAGAATTGTCTCAAGACATCTAACCAACATGAATAAGTCTTGGGAAACAGCCCATACAATATTTCGAAACATAATAGAAAGACATAATGGAAAGTAGTGATCAAATCCTTGAATGGTATGAGGACTCACCAAATCTTCACTCCTAGATCAACAATGAACCTAGCCACGAATGTGAGAATCAATGTCGCCAAACCCTAAAGTTTGATAACAAATGTAGACAAGAGTATGCGTTAGTACAAACATGTACTAAATATGATAGCTTGCATAAACAACATAAACATAGGCATTAATCAACATAAGGGATAAAGCATAATCAATACATATAAAGCATCATACAGAAGGATGAATACTTCCTTAAGTAACCTCACTTGAGCTTAGCCAAGACTTAGGTCATCCGCCTCTAGTCAAGTTTACATCATGGAAGGCATATCTAGCAACACTCCAAGCTAATCATCTTCATAACATAATCACATTATTCATACTTACTTTTAAAGATTATGGGGATTCGCCTGTTTGCCTAGCTTTCAAAGGCTAATGGGTATTGGCCTCTTGCCTTACTTACTTTAAGATCATGGGTACTCTCCTCCACAATCACATCATATGACATGGGTACCGCCTCCACATCATTTCATAAGGAGCATGGGTACTCATCTCCATGTCCATTCATCATAATAGGAACGTGGGGAATCACCTCTTGTTCAATTATAAGGAGTACGGCAAATAAACACATATCCTTTCATAAATGGAGGTCAAGGGTAGTCGCCTCTATCCTCATCAATTATTTAGCATATTAGTCTAGATTCATTTTAGTTGAGCAATCCTTTCAACCTAGAATCATTCATGTAAGTAAACCTTTCACATTCATAAAATCATGCTTAGAAATTCATTGTAGGAAGTATCCCTTCCATACTACAACATCAACAATCAATAATTCATAGTCTAGGCTTTACTCTCAAAGAATCACGTCTCATGATCATCACCCATGCTTCAATCTCAAGCAATTCTAGTCATAATTCACCAATCCTATAAAGATATATCTGAGGCCATAAGTTTCCCTTCAAGGCATAAAACCCAATTTCATCAATTATAGGTTAGAAACATGAAATAGGCATGGGTACATGAAATTTCATCCTAAAAAATGTAATCCTACCAATTCAATCATAAACAATAATAATCCAATCAATTGAATAAACATTCATCATAACCCACAACATTGGAAGAAACCCTAACTAGAATTAGGGATTTAGACTTCACAATTGGGGAATTCTAGGCTCCATGGGAGAAAGTATCCCATGGATGAAAAGCCATCATACCTTGTTAAAAAATCCCACAAATGCTTGAGGATTGGAGACTTGACCTTGATCCCAGTTTGAACTCTTTCTTCTTCTTCAAGTTCTAGAGAGAAAATAATATTTGAGAGATCTTGGGTTTTCTTTTTTGTTCTTGAGAGACTGATTTAAGTTGGGGGAAATTTGGGAATATAATGCTTCAAATACTTTTCTTGGTTAAGAGTGAACCGACGTAGTGTTGCATCAAAAGACCTTTAAGACCCCAACTAACAAAATTCTGTAGAACTTCACACGGAAGCTTGCCAAGTGGACCCTTGGCATCGCCTAAATTTCTAGTGACTACTCCATGGAGGCAGACCACTTGGCGATGGAGGAAGGACTTTTGGCGACTTTTCAACTTGGACGGTGAACCCCGACTTGGCTCGCCCAATTATATAGTAATCTCTCCCAATTTTCTAGTAAGTTGGGCCCTGGGATAGGCCACTAGGTGACTGTGGGTGGACTTGAAGGATCGCCAGGTCACTTTGGCGACCACACTTCCCCTCGCCAAGTTGGTTTGGGAAGGAAATGTTTTCCTTCAACAATTTCCTAGGTATTATAGGATTTCTCCCTCTTCTATTGCTTGTTACCTACACACACTTAACCCTAGTTTAGCCTACCAGATTCTGGGATGTTACAGTAGGTTGGCCACCCAAAAATCCCCAGGAAATCACCACCCACGACAAGACCTACGGACCGTAGGTGAGTCCATAGTTTGTGGTCCAGGATATATGGATCGTGACCCCAAGTCCAGTCCTAGATGCCAAACGATGCCCTAGCAGGATGGACCGTCGGTCATGGTCCATCATTGGCTGGTCGATAGTTAGCTTAGGGGTAGTTGGGTCTTTTTCTAATTATTTCACACCTAACTTACGTCGATTTACCCACTCTAAGCCTAATATTCTAGTCAGAACTTACCCAAACCATTCATTCTCCAAAAAGTCATTGAGATTAGAGCAAAAAGAGAAGAATAGTAGACTAGCCCTCTAAAGAACACGCAGTAGGTTTCCTTCACGTTTCAGCCTTGAAATCAAGGGATTTCTCTGTAGATTTCTTCACAAGAAATGTGGGATTTCACTAGTGGGTTCCTTTCATCCATTACGTTCATAGAATTTAGTCAGATCCTTGATTCTCCATATCTTGGTTAGACCTAGGGTTTCGAAAACCTTGGATAGTTATTGTGATTTAGGTGTTGTAGTATCCTAAATCAAATTAGCTTGTTTCTTGGAAATTTTGCTTAGTTCCTTGCATGAAACTCAGAACCCTCGTTTGTATAAATTATCTTAGTTCATGAATTATACTTGCTAGGTCAGATAAATAGATAATCATGCTCCAGATTTCGAATGTTATATTATTAGTATATAAATATTGCATTCTCAGATTGCATGTCGGTACTTTGAGCTATTCAGTATTTCAGTTATATTTCAGTCATATACATATTTAGTTGGGAGTAGACTTAATACCGAGTTGGACTAGGGTTCAATGTACCGTCATAGTCCCAGAACTATGTTCCCTCGTAGGAGTATAAGTCCCCTCTATTGGGCATCTAGTGATCGCGTCAGTCATGCCTTAATACCCATGGCAAGATATATTGGGTCCTCTTGATGGGGCGTATACATCAGACTTCACGTTTAGCTCACGTGGTTTTATAGCGGTTAAAAGTGGCTCCCACAGTCATACTTCTAGTTCATTTGACAAGGTTTTCAGTATATACTTTAGTATTCAATTAGCATGTCATGTTCGTGATTAGCACTTGGTCATTTCATTCAGTTTAGGTTTTGAGTTATGTTTCAGTATTTACATTCTTGCTCAGTTTATGTTATTGCTTAGTTATGCTTTGTTCAGCTTATATATATTCGTTCCGCTTAGTATCTATATCCTGCATGCTCAGTACATTCCAAGTACTGACGCATACTCTGCGCTACATCCTTTCATAATGTAGGTTCAGGTACTCAGCATCCAGACCACACTTAGATCGATTATTGGTCCGCATTCAATAGCTTCAGTGGTGAGTCCTCATACTTCGAGGACAATAAACATATTTTTTTTTCATTTTTAATCATTTTTTTCATTTTTTAGTTTTGGTAGAGTTAGCTGGGGGGCACATCCCAGCAACTCAATTCAATTAGAGGCATTCCAGACATAGTAGTAGAATCATCTTAACTTGGTAAGTTTTTCTTCTGTTTTTATTAAACTCTTAGTACGTTTCATATATTCAGACTAGTTGGGTATTCCCCATTTTAAGTTATCTATCATTTTAGTTCCGCATAGTACTTGTTTTATTCATTTATTCTCAGTATGCTTGATTTATGCCAGATGCAGGGTTTGCTTTGGGTCACTCATGATCGTAGGTCTCGTGTTACATTAAAGGAGTAGCTTCAGGGCCGACATTAGTCTTCCCATGAATTTGAAAATAACTGGATAAGAAGTGATCATTTGGACATTTTTGTAAAAGTTCACTTAAAACCAAAAATAACTACCAAATGAAATCATGAACCCTTGAATCCCATTTGAGCCTTGAAGTCAATTTATTTCTCACCCTATGGATATCATATCCTTGGTTCTCCGAAGGCACGATGCCACAACTCAGGCTAAAAGCCTAAGTTGAGGATGATCATACCCCGAGTAGAAAGGAAGAGCATAAAAAGATTGTATCCTTAATCATTCCAAAGGTACAAAATCAAAATGCTTGCTTGAACAGGCTTAATGAGCATGGTTCGAAGAAAATGGTAATATAAAAAAAAGGGTAAAAGGGTGAATGTTGGGATGTACTGAAAGAAGATAAGTTGGAACCACTCAACTAAAGTTGTGCGCTAATGAAAAATTTGTAGGACCAAGGTAAGTTAGTCATTCACATAACCAAAAGTTCCATTCCCTAGCCCGAGCTAATGTTACAAGCCTATAAAAGCCCTACTGTGATCCTATTCCAGTTGTTTTATAGAAGGAATGTTTCAAAATAAGGACAAGCCTATGTTCTTCTTATTTGCATTGTTAGAAATTCTTTTGGAGCGTGACTGTATTGATCAGTCCTAATTATCATGTATAAGGGACTTCTTTGTTGTGAGGGCACTATGTCTATATTTTATAGTTGACTTGTGTTAGCTGATAGTGGATACTAGCATAAGCATGATTGACTATGAGTAATGGGATGTTGTACATTGATCCTTGCATGTTAAATAGATGGTTTTGGAGAAATTATTTGATGTGATAGTTGCAGCATGTTAGTAAGGTTTTGTTGGGTTTGAGCGTTGGGTGTTTTTTTTCTGTTTCATTTCTTGAGGACAAGCAATGGTTCTAAGTTGAGGGTGTTGATGTGCTGTGAACTATTTTCACATTTGACGCTCACAACTAAGGATTAAGGCTAGAACTTGAGTAGTTTTATGTGGATATGATGTGTTTGTTGATGATACAACAGGTAAAACACAAGGACGTGAAAGATAGAAAAAAAGTGAAGAAAATGAAGTTGAACAAAGAATCATGGGGCCCCACATGGGCTGTGGTCATGATGAAGAACCGTCTGATGGCTCTTGAAGCTGAGGTAGTGAAGAAATGCAAAACTGAGCAACGACTAAGTTAAGACCACGGAGCCCCCAGACGGGTCGTGGTCCTCCTGATGGGCCGTCCGAGGGGTCGTGGGAGACAACCAGTGTGGAGTCTTAAAATCTAAGTGTTGATTGAAGGCCACAGAATCCTACACGAGTCGTGGTGAAATTGACGGGTTGCTCGTGAAGATTAAGAGAGAATTTCCAGTGAAGACTCAAAAGTAAAGGCTCAACATCACAGAGAACTAGACAGACCGTGGTGACCAAGACGAACCATTTAGGTTCCTTTCAAATCTCTCAGTGAAGGAAGTCCCACACTAAGTGTGGGCTAACGACTAGCTTCACGGGCCATCCGGCTCGTGACGGGCCGTTAAGTTACCCGTGATATATCCCGACAGGTCATCTTACTTCAAGTAGGACTCATTTTTTATAGACTACTTAATTAATTATGTTTTATTTTTTAAGGTATCTCGTCATTGTATGTATAAAGCGTAAATTTCCATATTTTTTATCTTTTTTATTGACTATTTTTGGAGTAAGACTCTGGGATTGTGATCAAGGATTTGATTATCAATCTTTCGTGTGATTTTGCAATTATTGTAAGTGCTTTTTGTTATGCATTCAGTGAATTTTTTTTCTTATTCACGAGAAAACATGAGTGACTAAAGGCGATATTCTATGTATGAATTCGAAATATGAGTAAAGTACAATTGTTAATTGCGCGTGTGATTCTTACTTTCATTATTTATTCTTTATAATGAGTGCATGCATTAGAATTTGCCTGTATTTCCCATTTGTTCGAGAGAAAAGTTGTTATTAGGAAAAAGTAACGTCAATCTATCTGTTTGTATTGAAAAGACGAGTTCGAGAGAACAGGTCGTCAATAACAAACATGCGAGGGTAAAATTGAAAACACTCTAAGATCAACAGGAATAGAGTAAAAGGTATCTAAATACGATTGAAAAGTGTTTAGGTAACTTTAACTCACTAGGAACATGCAATGTTAACAAATAAATCTTTACTTGTTTATGATTTATCACTAGAATAAAGTCATGGGAAACACGATGCTAGTTTCATTTAACAATTATCACATCTTTGCAAGTTAAAATCTTGTTACTCTTTTTATCTTGAACATTACATTACACATCAGTACGTGAAACAACAATCAAACCCATATTTACATTCTACAATTACTTTCTGTTGGGAATAATAGCAACAATTCAATAAAAGCGACAATAAAATTATTTTTGTAAGCAAATTCTCTGTGGGATCGACCTCAACTAACGGTGAGTTCTATAAATTTACATGTACCATTTACACTTCTTAAGTGAAGTGTAAGTTTGGACGTATCAAAGGTACCTATTGGTTGGCTAAAAAAATATAATTATTTCCTTAGTTAAAGTTCAGTAAAGTTGCACAAAAATATTAGGAATTGAACTTTTTCAGGTAGTTAACTTAATTACTTCTTTGTGTTTAGATTACTTAGTGAAGTTAATTCCTAATTATTAATTTACTGGTGAGCTCCAATTCGGTCAATACACCTTAAGTTTTATTTCACCTCTACTGATCAGTGTGAATTAGCAATCGTAGGATAATATGATATTATTAATGTATTGTATTATATAAAATTCACTTGAGTTATATTATTTGGAGGAATTGAGACTAAACCCTAGGCTTAAATTTTATGAAAAATGAGACTTGATATATTAATTGGTATTAAGATTTAGGAAATTGATTATAAATTTGAGTAGGTTTTTGATTCAAGGCTATATATGTAGTAATATGGGTGTCTACGGATTCATTTGCTTATGAATATTGTATACTTGATAGATTGGAAACATTTTGAGGCATTGAGGAAAGAAAAAGCGTTGAGGAACTAGCTTGCTTGCCTTTGGTTCTTCAATTGAGGTAGGTTATGGTTTATTCTACGTGATAGAGAGACTCTTAATAGTGACGGATAGTTATTGGGTGATATTGTGAAATTTTCTATGTACTTGGCTGTCATGGTTTGTATATTTCATGTGTTGTTGTGATTGGTCTGTAATCTCAAGACCACAAAATCCATAATCCTGAACTTGTTCTATAAAAGTGATGTCTTGAATAAAGGAATCTTGATGAAATATTGTTAATTAAGTGGAAAGGAATGATAAGGAATAACAAATTAACTATGTTGTTGGATCGGGTTCCACGATCAGGTACGATATATTTGGATCTGGTGCCATAAACTAACAACATATATTTGGATTGGGTGCCATGAGCCGGCATGATACATTTGGATCAAGAGTCACATTCCGAAATAGTAACATTAACAGAAAACAAATTGAAATAACTTAATGTACTTAATCTCAAAGAATCTATTTCCCAAAATAGCGTGGTGTTGTCCAGCCTGAGTCCTCATATGTGTTCTCGATATTGTGGACTGATTGCGTACTTGCTTCAGTGTTGTTGTCACTTGTTCATGTTGTTTGTTGTTTGCCACCTGCTAAGTGTTATAGTTGATTTCATACTATTACTTTATGCATATTAGTTTCTATATTGAGTCGGCCGATGATATTTATGATACATCCAAACTTACACCTCAATTAACAGATATAAATGATCGAATTCAATTTATAGAACTCAACGTGGGTTAAGGTTGATCCCATGGAGAATTTCTTTACATAAATTATTTCACTGTCGCGTTTTACCCAAATGTCGTTATTATTTCCTAAATAAATAATTCCGAAAAGTAAAATTGGGTTTAACAGTAATGCTTTAGAAATCAAAGTTGCAAACTAAAATCTATTTGAGAAATTAACAAAATATAAGTTTTAGCAGTTGTTTCAATAATTAACTGAAACTAGGATTGTGTTCCCCAAAACGTTGCATCTAACGTTCTTCCGTAATTGAGTTTTAGGCAACTTATGTATACAAATTACATGCGAGTTAACTATATCTAACACTTCTCAATCTACTAAGATAATCTTCACTCAAGTCCTCTCGGTCCCAAAGTGTTACATGATTTACCCTTGCCTACATTGGTGTTAAGATTCTTTTCTCTCAAACTCGAACTTTGACTCCATTTAGTTAGATTAGTTCTACTTTTTCCTAACTATCATTTTTCTCTTGAACAAATGATGGATATAGGCTTAACCTAATGTGCGCACTCATCAGGATATATGAATAATGAAAACTAAACTACAGTTTGTAACCACAAATTTCCTTTCACTCGTTTTACGAAATCACACTTAGAATTTTGTCATGGATCCCACAACCCCGTTGTGGTGTTTAGCCACTCATGATTTCACATAAATTTTCAGAAATATAGAATGAAAACATGTTAGAAAGTACTTACGAGAATAAGCAATTAACTACGACTTTGATATTTCAAGAATCCAAAATCGAAATCAAACTAAATTCCAAATCCAAAGTCAAAACCAAAAGTTATGAATTATGGAAACTTGTTCGTCGTTCAATGAAAGATAAGATAAAACATAAAATGACCTAATTAATTCAAATAAGTGTTTTTAAAAAGAGTCCTACTCGAAGTAGGACTGAACTTTCGGGCCCTTTCACTGCCAGTTCCACTACCCGTCAAGGGCTTCATGGTCCGTGAAGCCCCGACCATGAAGCCCTTCGTGGTATTCCCTTAGAACTCCCCAAAAGTGTGTCTTCAACACTTGACACTGAAAATTCTTCACGATCACCATGACGAACAGTAATGAGGACCACGGTCCGTGAGGCCTTCCATAGTCTTCAGGTGATTGAAACTACATTTCAACTTCTCACCACTTAAACACTCGATCCACTCACGATCAACACCACAGATCGTGACGACGACCACAACTCGTATAGGTGCCCGTGGTCTTAACTTGGCCACGATTAATTTGTAATTTTTCTTTGCCCTTTCACTAGTTTATTACCACGACATGCACCACGGACTGTTGTGAGGACCTTGGCTCGTGAAGTCGTCCATAGTGTTTACTTGGTTTAGTTCCTTTTCCAACTTTTCCTTGCCCATTCACTGGTTCAGCTTCATGACCATCACCACAGTTCGTGACAAGGACCATGACCCATCTAGGTGCTCATGGTCTTCACTTGGCATTTGGTTATCATCAGCCTTCTTTTTTTTCATCTTTCACGTCCACCTATTGCACCTGTACAAATAGTACCAAACGCATTACATCCACATAAATACACTCGATTCTAGTGTCAATTCTTAGTTTTCAAACATCAAATGTGCCAAGATTTCGCGGCACATCAATCTACTTAGTACATCTTTCCCTGTACTGATTCCAACTTGTATTTTTCTTAGTTTTCCTTTTATTAGTGCAGTGAGTGTACCAGTTACTCTGACCCACCCTCAACTGTAGCCAGTCTCCAGCACATCAGGTTCCAAGGTGAGCTATTCTTACACACCATAAAATAGGGAGGCGTAACTGGCACTCGATAACCTATTTGATCGAGTTAGCCACTAAAATATACTAGCTAACAAAACTGTGAGAGAAAAGATCAGGCAACACAACATCTGAAATGTGAAGCCTCGACCATGAAGGTCATGACCTGAATGACAATAAACCATACAAACAAAAGTAGACAAGAAAAAAAAATATGTATTAGCTAGCCGAAAAGGCGAAAACTGAAGACATACCTACTTACACACACATTTATATACATGCCAAGCCTATGGGTTGGAGATTGAAACTTACAAAAGAAAAATCAGAATATTTTGTCTGCAATAGCCTCTACGAGTGACATAAGCACTATCGGGACATGGCCCTAGCTACATCCAAACTGTACAACAAAAGTAAACAACCTCTGATAGCCCTGGATAATATGGAGTTTACCGACTCACAACTGAACCCAAATCCTAGTAGGTGGGTCGATCAAAATCCCTGCATGAAACAAAAAACAGCATCCCCAGGCAATGGGACGTTAGTGCGAATAAAAATGTACTGGTATGTAAAACGGAAAGTAGAATTATAAGTAGCTACTGTAAAATGGAAATAGAGATACCACCTGAAACTGAAACTCAAATAATCTCCATCGCTTACATTTGGACTCCTACTATTTAAATATGTATGGTCTGCGCGTATAATCGTATTTCGGGAATACATATATTTAGATGCAAATACTGACATACCCAACCAAATGCTCACAATGGTGGTGCTTCCCGGTAACTATCCGGCATCATATTCACCAACTTGTGGCCATCGATGTCTCATACATATAAATATAGGGAGTAGGCCCTATACCGCCCAATTAGAGTAGAATGCATTGCATGTCATGTCATGGATTCATAATGCATATATGCTACCATTTTCATGTTGCCAATCTTGGCCCGTTTGTACTCGTTTTCTCATAACCCCATGATCACTTTCGTATGACATGTAACATTCTCATGGAACCTCATATGTTCTTTCAAATAACCTTGAAAACTTAACTTGAATTTTAGAAATATAACCTAACATTGAAGATGTTCATAACAAGTTTAAGGTAATTTACTTAGTTCCTATATTTGGTTCCTAGATAAATTATAAAAGAAGTATATGAAAAATCAAGTGTTCTAATAGTTTAAGCATAAGTAATATTTGAGAGTTTTAAAAATCGTGTGTTACTTTAAAGAGTTTTCACATTAAACTTTAGCGGGGAATGAGGGATGGTTACAAAGAATAAATGTCTCCAAAAATATTTTTAAGTTACACCACTTTAAGAAGAACAAGAATTCATACATATGGACATATAATCGAGGAACCCAATAAAATGACACGTAGAAGTCGAATACCCTATTTATTCGAACGAGTGGATTATCAAAATACTATAATTATGACAATAATTCAGTTGAGATCCCAATGCCTTTCACAGAAGGTCCTTCTAGCAAGAGAATAGAAAAATATCACATTTGGAGCTTTAGGAATTTCCCATGAGTCGTGCTAAAATGAAGGACGAATACCTTTCCGATGAGTGCTCGAATACCCGTAGTTTCTTCACAATAGTTATTCCTTACGACCTAAGCTTTGCAAACACAATATATACACAGCAGGTACGCACTTATAAACAATTCATAATTGAGCTTAAATTGGCAGATTTACCATATGGCCCAACTTGAAGAAACATCTGTAGAATGTTGTAAAAACAATTATAAAAGAGTCTCGAGATGATTACCTTAGAAAAAAAAGTTTAAACTTCGAAGAAATACCAATAACTACCAATTTATATCTTCAAAAACAAGCTCGAAACGCAGCTAATAGAATGGGTAAAATGATTGCCACGTGTAGAGATTACGTTTGTAGGCACGGGGGCGACCTTTAATGGTAGAAATTGCTAAAAACTAACATTCATAAGGCAATAAATTCATTTGAACCCTCTCTTCAACTATCTTTCTGGTTAGGAAGTGAAAAGAAGTGATTTTATGGGTTAGAACGTCGAGTAGCCTACATACCATATTTTTTACCGGACCCGGTTCGCGGCACGGATTATGCCCAAATAGTCTATACTAAAACCCTCACAACTTTTTACTCTAATGTTGGTTGGATACGGGATTTTGTGCGTTGCAAACTAGACTTGTAGGCCTTCGATTTGAAAAGTGATGGGACTTGTAACTCTTTATATAATTAAAGAAAACATCCAAGACATTTGACCAAAAGTTAAGAAAAATTTCTTAGAGAAACTTCGATAACTTTTACCATCCTTAGTTTCACAAATTTCTTGACTTCGAAACTCAACATACGATCATTGTGCTATCATAATACCTCATAACACATTATTCGTAGCATGTTAGAAACTCATAGGCTTATCCCCAAGATATGGGATAATTCAAACCTTTTGAAACAAGTGAAGTGCTACTCGAGACATTTCATTAATCCCGAACTTTTGTTTGAGGGGTTCCTTTGACCTAAAACTTTAGTTTAGTTTGTTTCTATTTCCACCAATTTTCAATCTTAATCTCCAATTTACACTACCAAGTCGTGTACACCTAATATAACCATGACATACCACACCACTTATATTATGCAAGAATAGAGAAAAATGTATGGGATCTTACATATACATTCTAGCTCGTATTGGATTCTCGGTCATGGCATGTTGTCCTTAGTTTTCAGACACAAACTATCTTATTCATTTATTTTGGTGTTTGATACTCTTAGAATTAGTATTTGGAGATACGATGTCCTTGATGTGATGACTTTCAGGTTTTGGGAAATGATATTTAATAGACTTTACTGGATTTGTATTTCTTATATTAATAAGATTTGTTTGAGCTTCCGCATTATGATTTGTATTTATAATTTAAACAATTTGTCACGCCCCGAGAGCACCCCCTAGATGCGAGATGGCATACTCGACCCCGAAGGGGTCTAATACAAGCCTCATAGCATTTCTTTGCATTTGACATAGAAATACTGCGGAATTAAAACTTATTTAAATCCAAACAATCCAAAATACTCATTAAAAACCTTTTTAAAGACACATCGAAAGTCTAAGTCTCACTTGGCTATCTAAACAATGACATGAAAAGTAAAGTAGGGTCACGACCCTTTACAATCGACAAGGCTAAAATTGTCTATTACATAAAAAGGGAAAGAAACTTCAAAAAGACTCTGGTCCCCGATCTATGAGGACGTACCACTTTAGCCTTGGAGGAAATCTCAATCCAAGCAGTTCAATCTAGCTAGAAGCAATCACTTGCTGGAACCTACACTTGTAGTAAAAACATAGAAGAATGGGTTAGCACACAAAAATGTACTAAGAATGATGACCATGCAAAAACATTCTTTAAAAGGGACATTTTGGTTGGAAACCATGCATTATGCCACTTTTTAGAAATATCATGAACAATAGCATAATAGACATCAAATACAACTATAATCATCACACAAATAATAACATCACATTTCAACAATATCAACAAGTAAGCCATTACCTTCACATTAGACCTTCACCTCAAGTAACCCTCACGCTATGCCTTGTGCAATGTATGGATAGCGTCCCATACCACCATTCACACTAAGGCACCACATTAAGGTCACCAAAAGTGAACTTACCATTCCTTCCTTTTCACCTTTGCACAATATCCACACATAAGAGACATAACATTTTATAAGACATGACAAGGGAAAATAACTTATAATATAACCCAAGTATAGCATGCATCATCACATTAAGCATTTAAGAGTCATCATTCTTCAATAACATCATTTAGAGGACTTTCATTCATTAGTCATTAAGACTTAGAGACCTCACTATGACCCTCTTAAAGCCTACTCGTGCAACGCATGGATGTCATCCCATACTACCACCCATACTTCATAGAACTCATCAAAAAACCATAATGCACATCTCACATGATGGAAATAGGTATTAACCAATATAGACCATGAGAGCTAAATCATGGAATCCAGTGTCATATAACCCTACACCGAAGGAAGGTGTTCTACTTGCCTAGGGTAGAACTAGTACACATCTTATGTAGGCACATAGTTATGGGAAAATAAAGATGTTCATTGGACTCTAACCTAACATTGGGAGAGCCACCATCTTAGCCATATCCACTCGATGCTTAGCCTCTATTCCCATAGATAAGTTCATTCACATTACATTGTTGTACTTGAGAGGGCCACCAACATTAGGCCTACCGACCCAAGGTACATTACACAAGAAAGGGCCACCATCATTAGGTCTACCGGTTCAAGGTACATTAAGGATAGCTCATTGATCCTCCTAGAAAGAGCCACCACCATTAGGTCTACCGTTTCTAGGTTCATCATTTAACACAAGAAAGGGCCACCACCATTAGGTGTACCGATCCATGGTTTAACATCACATTTGTTCCTAGACTCCTTATGAAATCCCACCAACATTAGGTCTACTAATATAAGGTTTAGCCTAGAATACTTCATCATTTATTCATTCATTTATGAAAGGCTCCCAATATTAGGTCTACCAATTCATTTCATTAAGACATTGAGTCAAGATACATTCACTATTCAAGAGGAGGATACCTAAGCCTACAAATTCAAGATACACATTCACTTTTACATTCATTCATACAAGAATAGGATTCACAAGCCTACCAATTCAAGGTATACAACATTACACTATAGAATCCTTCACATTGCATCATCCACATTCACAAGTATTAAGTGAGAATATGATTTCAATCACAACACATTTACATTCTATACAAGATCACCTTAACCTCATTAGATTCTCATTCAAATACTTAGTAAGTAAACACCTCCATCTTTCAAGTGGATCAATAGGTCAAGCACAATTCTACTTCAACATGAAATTTAGTCAAAACTTGCCTTCAAGGCCATGAATCTCAAATCATCAACACACCAACAATTTACCATAATTAAGGCATAGGTAATGATACAATTCAATAACTCAAAGTAATTTAGACATATTACAATCATAAGATTTCATAATCAACAAACCCACTTCATAAAGGCACAACTTAGGAATTAAGAGAAATCATGGGTTCATAGAGTATTTTCATCCTAAATCATCAATTAAATGCCAATACAATCATAATATGACATTAGTAACCATTTCAAATCGTTTGAGGAAACAACCCATGAGATTGAGTAAAACCTAGGGTTTTTGAGAACTTTGAAAACTTCTTTGAAATTGACTCTAGGGTGAAAGCTAACCCTATATTAAGTATTATCATACCTTAATAGATGAATTCCATGAAAATCCCATTAATAAGCCAACCTCTTCAAGCCCTAAGTCTCCTTCTTCTCTTGGTCTTCAATGGAGTTCTAGAGAGAAGATACTTGGAGAGGGATGGGTTTCGATTTGGGGAATTTGAATGATGAAATCTAAAATAGTATTTTAATGTTTTAATACTCTTGAAATATCTTAATATACTTAAAATAACCGTCCCAAAACTTATTAGGACTTGGGGTGAATTTACCAATCCACCCCTACACTTGGCCGAACCATTGACAGATTGCAGGTCCAATTGACGGACCCCCATCCACAGACCATGGATGGTTGACGGGAAGTACTTTCCCTCTGTGGCTCGTGGATGTGGCATGTTTTGGGGGGTCTTGGCCTACATAGGCCATCCACGGGGCGTTGATGGACCTACGGGGCGTGGACCCCTTCCGTAGGTCACCCCTTTTTTGACAACTTTGCTCATTTGGGGAAGCCTTGGGGTTAGACTTAGGGTCCTCCTCAAGGGCCCCTAGGGTGGTCCTTGAGGAGTTGTACCTTGACGTTTAACCCCTAAACCCCTCAACCATGACTCGGGACAACATTAAACACCATCAAATCTTACACCAAACTCAAACACACACTAGTTAGGCTTTAGTTTCCCTTGTTCATCTTTAGGGTCGTTACATTATCCCCCAATTAGAAACATTCCTCCTCGAATGACACTTAAAACTCATTAAGGGGGGTTAAAGACTCAAAATTAGCAGCCCACAATCATCACACATCAATATAAATGTAACAATCCTCAAAATGAAGTAGGATAAAGTAGAGCCTCACATGGGTTTTATGAATTAATAACTTGTTAAAATAATGAATAATAGCCTTTTAAGTCAGTTTTATAGAGTTTGGAAGTCAAACATCAAGGGACGACCAAGACGTTCGGAAACTAGTCTTTTACGTGTTGGTGTGTTCTAGTATGTTGTTCATGTTTTTATATGTTGTTTGGAGTCTAAAATCAGTGGAGGTGACCCTAGTGTCTTACCAAATGTTTTTAGGGTCAAAACGTTCGAATACGACACCCCAGGACCACCCTAAGGGTCCCCGAGGAGGACCCCAACCCTTGGCCAAACAAGCTGCCAAGGCAGCTTGCAAGTTGCTCATGGAGGGAGCATGTTCGCGTCGCGGACTAGCTCCACCAAGGGCCAAAAAGTGTCTCTGCATCGCGGACATGTCGCGGATTCTACTGTCTCAGAATTTAATTTATGAAACTTGCGGAAACACCTCCGCGTCGCGAACTTGATTCCAGATGAAATCTGTGAAACTAAAACTCAAGTTTGACTTGTTTAGAAGGTTCAACTAAGTGAGGAGTAGTTTGGGTACTTTGGGGAATTATTATAAACGGTTATTCTACCTATTTTAGGGTATTTTAAGTTGATTAAAACCCCAAAACCTAGAATTAGACCCCATTCTTCAAATTGACCCTTCCCTCTCAAAATAAGATTCTCTCAAAACTCCATTGAAAACTTTGATGAAGCTCAAGCTAGAAGGTGGGTTTTCAACTTATTTCTTCTTCAATTTCATGGGTCTTCAATAATTAAGGTATTGTAACTCTTGATTCTTGAATAACCTCTCATTCAAGGAGTTTTATCAAAGATTTTCAAAAGTGATTCAAAGACCAAAATTCCCAATTTTCAATCTAAACATGGGTCCTTTGTCAAACGATTTTATAAAATATTCTATTGATGAATTGATGTGGAATTAAGGTTTTTAAGACAATTTTCAAAGGAATTCTTGAAGAACCCATGATCCCCTAATCCTCTAAAATTGGCCTAGGATGTGGGTCTTTGTGGATATGATTTCTATTGGTGAAATTATGTTTAGATTAGGTTGTATTGATGTTTCCTATGATTATCTATACTTATTCGTGTTGAATTGATGGTAGATTGATGAGTTGAGAATTATGGCCTTATGGGCAAAGTTATGGGTTGATCCCTTTGTTTATAGAATTGTACTTAGATTATGTTTATGTTAGTGAATTACATTGTTGATTCCTATTGCTATCTATGTCAATTGAT